>CM073768.1:80562956-80576370 GCA_037158775.1 Hetaerina titia | reverse complement strand
GCATAATCACCTTCTTACACGCGTCCTTTGGGCAGCAAAGAAGATTAGTTTGAAAAATATCCAGCGAACAAAAATAACATAACTAACAGCTAAATAACATAACGGGGCTGCCTCGCTTTAGGCTATTTACCGGAGGGCTCAGGTTCGATTCATGGTGACTTCAGACACTGTCAGCTTGACAAAAATACGTTCATGCTTAAGCTTTTTGAGTACCACGTTATTTTGGGAAGCAGGAGGCGGCACAAGCAACACGACCCCGTACTCGTACTTGGAACATGTGAAGGTCATGTTCCTTGGGGAATTAGCACGAGGTGAACAGTATCCTCACCAATCAATTCGACCACCGGGTTGATTACCTAGGATGGTAATCCCGATTCGATTGGGGGGCAATCGAAATCCCTATAAATATTTCTTTTCTATTCCACATAGGTTTTTCGCCAAGTGCTTTACTTGCATTTTAGTGTGCTAAATGAAATAACTGACATAGACCATGAAATATTGAAAAAGTCAATGCTTTCTTGGTCTTTGATGTCATTTTGCGAAAAAATATATTTTTAGTAAACATATTTACAGTTAACTCGTTTAAAATCTTCATTTGTTGATACCCATTTGAAGCACTTCCATTTGGCACTCCTTGTCAAACACGATTCGAATCATTTGAACGGTGTTTTTGTGCGCAAACGATTTTGATTCGGAAATATGTCGATAAATCGAAATGTGCAGAGAGGACAGAAACTTCGTTTACGTTTTTATAGGATATTCAGAAGGCATTTCAAGAGAAACGAGACGAACACAATAGCTAACTTGCAGCTCATACCTTGTTAGGAGTTTTTACGCAGTCATGGCGGAGGAACTGATGCAGAAATGAATTATAGGTACTTTTTCTAGAAGCTTTATTTCCGGCCAGATGATTCGATCCGGCATTATTGAATGAGAAAGCACGCTTTCTTAAACTGGAAAGAACTTTTTACGCGCTCTAGTATAATTCACGCTTCAAGGATACCGTAACAACCTCCACTGTCAGGACGTATGACATGGAAGGAATGAGATCATCATTTTACCATATTTTGAAACATCATGCCTCAAAGAAATGATTCTAGTTTTTCTTCTGGCGCATGAAAAACATTTCCTACACAGTATTAGAGGATCGACGTTCATTTGACATTTATAAAATAGAGGAATTTCAAAGTAATGTCTCCATTTAGTACCAATGGTTTTACAATTGCAGTCATAGTAAACCTAATGTTTACACAAATGCGTTGAAAAAATTTGTAAAGGATAGACACTTTGAGTAAACAGAGAACTGAAAACAGATTCCACGGCAATTTCAGTTTAATGGCCACTATCGGCGACATCTATGTAGAGCGAAGTAAAGAAAAATTATGGGCCGAAGTTTGAATGAATTGCAGCAATCTCTTTGAATAGGTCATACCGCTCGGATTAATTACTCTCAATCATTACCTAAAGAATATTAGTACAACAAGGGAAATCAAACACTATTAGTATCAAAAGCGACTACAATTGTTTTCAGGGAACTACAATAGTAAAAAATGTGCATGGTAAATAATTTAACCGACTACTGCTGAGGTCGGCATATAAAACCAAATGCCACCTAGAATACTTCTCACAGATGAATTGGCAGAATAAGACTCTCAGAGTGAAAAAAGTGAAGCAGAAAAAAAACAAATCAAGGCTTAAATTCAAACTTTTTGGTCAAAGAATTACGTTTCGATGACTTTACGAACTCGTAATACTGACGTTATTTATGCAGTGCTTTTGCGTTTGGTTAATTTTCATTTGGAAAACCAATATATTTTTCTTGCTCATCGAGGCTAATAAGAGATCTGAGAAACTCACTCTGAAAAAAGATGGCATGAAGGGAAAGAATCAATAAAATGCGAAATCTGTAGTTAGGTACGTCACCACTCTATTTGCGTCTGGTGTTCTTGCAAACATGATTAATCTCGAAATGCTCTGTATATAGATGGCTTCACATAAAAATTACAGATGGGACGTAAGTCTTCGATTCCAGCTGACTGAAATTGAGGTGAATATATTGCGCCATAAAATCTTCACTCTTGACGTGAACGTCGCTCTGGCCAAAACAATTACTTTATAATTCAGAACCAAAGTTTCCATTTTAATTCCACGGCATCCCTAGCGACAGGTCCATCTTCATAGCTTGCCAGATTTTTTGGCTGGTCACTTATTCAAAAATATTCAATAGCGATGACCCGAGCGTGTTGCACGGAGTGTTAAACGAGCAGAATAAAACTTGAAACCGGTTTTGCGTTAGGGAGGCAAGGGTATCTTGGTAATTTAATGCAAATAGATGTTTTAAAAAAGGTTATAGGCGAAGGCTGAGAAAATATGAGCTGGATATTTAGGGCGAGTAATTTACGAGTGGAAAAGGCAGACTGGATGATATTTAGCTCAAAGATTTTCTCCGGCTACACTCGGGATTATGCGGAACGAGACAAAGATTAATGGATCCATGCAGCATTTAATGAGGTGTGGGTGTTCTACCACAGTGTTGCGATGGAAAAACCCAGGAATGTGGAAATCCTGAGACATCCGAAGTGTATGAGAACGGGACACAGTTTTCGGAAGGACAAATTCTGGTCCTGAATTAAGTCCCTCTTCTACTTTTATTTTTACGTTCCATGTAGATTTCTAAACCTTAAGATATTTCTGGATATGATTTTGGTATTTTTTTCCAAGCATACATAAATATGCCAAAATGAATTGGACACCATTATTCTTGAACACAACAACGGCAATGGATAAGTTTTGACAAATTTTCAAGGACCTCTAGCAACGCAGTCAGTTACCCACTGTCCTCGCTCATTCGTGAGACAGGCCACGACCGTCCTGAACTGACATCCCTTCACGTTACTCCAACCCAACAGCCGTACACCTACACACGTTCCACGCCGATTCAATGGAGAGCCGTGAGACAAGTTTAGAACAACGAAAATGTCACGCGAAACGGATCCTGAGTGAAATTTAAATATTCCTGCTTCACATGCTGATTCTGATATTCTGAAGTTACCTACTTATCGCTAACACTACTTAAACAGAATTTTTGGAGTACATAGTATATGACCGAATGTTTTATTACTATGTATTTATTAATTTATATGTTGTTGAATGCTATTAATTTGACCCTACATAAAACATCAATATGTAATGAAGCAATCATCCCATTTGGGAATTAATCGATAAAAATATATTCCTAACTGATTTGTCGCAACATATTAATTGATAGTAAGGTCGATATGTAAAGATCAATAGCTCTGTGTTATCATCGATGAAAAATCCCTATAGACGATTTAGAACATGGGCGCAATATGATATCCCTATTGCTTGTAAACTGGGTTCGCGTTTTCTGCCACCAGTCACGAAGCCATTTTCTCTAGTCATGAAACTGTAGCATTTTTTTAACAACTTCAAGGTTAGAAAAAATTTCTCAGGCAATTGGTACTTATCCTCGTTTCCAAGAAGGGTCATAAGAGGTAAGTACTTTTGGCATTGGTATTTTGTTAAGTTTGAGTGGACACACTGATCCACGGGAGAGAAAATTTAACTATCAAAGCCCCATCGTAAGCCTTTTCAGTTTACATATCCTCCTCGTAAGGCCACGGCATAAACATTAATCCCGGAGGGAGTCGATCAAAGTTTTCCGAACGATCGCATTGCTTTACGGTTTAATGGAATACTTGAGTCGGCCACCAAACGCGCGATAGGCCCCTTCGTCACTGTCACGAGCCCCCCACGTCCAAAACATCTCACGCACTCCCGCCGTTCATTTATCACCCTCCGCCCGTCCTCACGCTCGCGCCGCACGGAAAAACTAAAAACCAATATTTCACAATTTGGCGGCAGTTCCTGGCGGGCACGGAATCTCCACGTTTTTGTTGGCGGCGAGAGGAGAGACAAAGAAAAACACGATACGGTATTAAAGCTGAAATAAATAGGTAAATAAATAAAAAAACGCGTGGAAGCGGCACGCGGATCCCAAGGTTCGCGGGGGTAGGTGCGACGGAAATCGGTCCTAAGAGACGAGACCGGGTTGAGCGCGCGTGTGTTGTGTGTGTGAGTACACACATTTTTATCTGCGGCATGTCTCTCCGTGCGGGAGAATAAAAAGGGGAGATGGGGGGGGGGGGGACGAGAGAAAGGAAAACTGGCCCTTTTTGGCGACGGTCAGCGGAGCGGTGTGGAGTCGTTTCGGGATTCATAGGTCATCTAATACACGGGCGAGGGCGTATTCCGGGGTGACTGGAATCATTTCCGTGTATCTTGATCACTTCGCGGTCGTTCGCTACCTCATCAAACTCGACCGCATCGACCCAATTGCGCGTGGTCCCCCCACATTTGTTTCGACCGTAACTCACTGTTCGCCCGCGTTGTTGCTTTCTTGTTTTCGTCATCTTTTTTTTTCATTTTTCACAGTCCTGGCCTGCGTTGCCGTACGATTCCCACTCCCCCCCCCCCACGGTCCCACGCCCCTCCCCGCTGTAATCCAATTTCGGTCCACTCGGCCGAATGGGGAGGGGGGTCGCGAAGGGGTGTGAGCAAGTGGGAGAGGAGTCGGAATAGAGGAGGAAAGATGAGTTGATGAGTACAAATGAGCCGGGAGAATGAAAAATCGTTAAAAACCAACTTCCCTGGCTTTTGAAACTCGGACCGGAAGCGGAAAGTAACTACGTGTAACGCGGCACACGACACCCGCAAACTGCGAGAGCCAATAGGGGTACGTGTGGGTGGACGAGATAACTGGGAGGAGGGGGGTAATGCCATGCGAGGATGGAATTTTGCAGGCGTGCCGCCTCACGCCCTCCCCTCCCCAAACCCCGCACAAACTTCTCGCACTGCGTCCTCCCGCCCCGCCACTGATCACGGATGATTTTTATCGAACTCAAACTCATTTTCATCACTTGGTGCTTGAAAGGTCATAACATTCAAAATATCGGTCGTTTCCATGGTAATCGGTTTTCTTCTTTATTTTCGTTAGGAATCGATCCCGTCTTCCGAGGACGTTTCCATTCATTCAGAAAAGCTTCGGCATTCGCTTTGTCTAGTTCGGAAGAGGAAGCCGATGTTGCTATTTTCTTTTCATCTCCTCGTCGAGGGGTGAAAGTTTTTCAGATGCTCATCTCATCGCCGGAAATCATCTTGCCCATCTTCCTAAATGAAATTTTGATTGAAAAAAATAATCGGGACATTTATTCCAACGTACACGAAAATATGCACCTAAACGCTCTCATTCTAAGCTTTCGCGGAAGAAGATGCTTGATAACATCGCTTAAGGTTCAAAAGGTTATTTTTTTACAAAGGAAACTTTGAAGTATTATTATTCTCTTGTGACGTGAAATATCTTTCAACATGTCTTCCCTTGAATGTCGTGCCACTTAGCTTTTGAAAGGAAGGAGTCGTCATTATATTTCAGGATAGAAAAGCCCCATTCAAGGGAAGATGAAAAGAGTTATTTTTCATGGAATTCCAATTATTAATCATGCGTTAAATTCCAGAAATAATGTTAATAAGATATGACAACTCTTTGTATTCTTTGTAATCAAAATACTACATTATTAATAGTTCACCAGGTCCAGCGAGATTAAGAGTATTATTTTTATTAATTTAGGCGGAATTATCAAATGCCTATATTGCGGAATCGTATCCATTCTAGTAGATACGCACTTCGAAAAGTGGTCAAAAATGTAAGAATTAATTAAATACTCACGGATTTTGACCCAGGCAACCGCTTTGAGATAGGGCGATCTTTCGCTAAAATTTCATCAGTTTCAGTTGAGCAGCTTCTTCTCTGTAAACACTATTCCCAATAACATTATAAACTAAACGTAGCGCTCATTTGTACATAATTAACGCACAGAAACAACATTAAAATTTTCACAGATTACATGAAATGTCCATGGCGAGAATATGGGTTTTGAAGTAAAGAAAAGGAAACTGTCTGGTACTGTTTACAGGTATTCATGTTTGTGTACATATAAGTACCATAAAGTAAACCTGTTTGAACGCTCTGCTCCGTCTTTCATCTGTACCTTGTCATATTCAGGTGGATGTACATAAAATATCCGTGAAATTTCCATTAACAATTCCGTTCCTATTTTATGAACCAGTTATGCAAACAGGCGCTTTCCTCTCTCCCGCAGTCCATCGCCATTTTAAATGACGCCCATCGAAAAGCGTCGAAACGAAGAGTAGGTACCTACACCAACCGCTCACAAACCCCCCCCCTCCCCCCCAAGCCGCCCTTTCCCGGCACAGTGCTCACCGCCCCCATAAACACGACATAATCCATAATGAGTGGACAGGCAGCCAATGGGTCGGCCGCGCGCGGCGCCGTTGAATCTTTTTACAGCAGTCCCTCTTCCCGCCCCCTTTTCACCGCTGCTCTCTCAGTCATACCCGTTCATTTCCCCCCGACGAGGGGAGCGGTCAGGCGGAGTCAAAAACGAGGTGAGCGGGAAGAGGAAAAAAATATTACCCGATCGCACGGATCCTAGCATGCGAAAACAAACGCGGAGGGACCCCTTTCTACCCTTCGATGCGTCCTCCCTACCAGCCTCGGCCCCACTCGTCTCCAATTCTTCCCTCCTTTCACCTATTCCTATCTCTCTCTCCCTGTGAAGTGAACCGCTCCTTCCCCATGACCCGTCACCCTCCGGAGAAAGGAGGTTTATATCCCCCACAATTCCTCCGGCCCTACCGTTCCCGTCGGGATAATCTTCATCCCTGATTTGCAATTCTTGACACAATTTAACTTAACGCCCGCCCTTCACCCTTTGGCGAAGATAATAGGGCGCCACGGGGTGTCGACCGACCCGCGGACTCCGAGTGGGGGATGATGGCGGCGGGGTAAGTGGCAGCAGGCAGCCGGGAAGTTGGAGGAAGGGGACCGGTTAAAGTGGAAGGGAGAGGGTGAAGGGAGAAGGAGAGAATGAGTGTGTGAGGAGGAGAGCAGGAGAGGAAACGGAGGAAAAGGAAGAAAGCGCCGGCGATGATTGGAAACACAGGACAGAGGGATGTTTTAATAGCTTTCTCCCCGGTAAATTGATACCTCAGGGAGTCCCTCGCATTTATTTGGTCCTCTCGTTATAATTAAAAAACGTCTTATGAAAAACTCGCGTATGTTTTCATTTAAAATCGAGATCCCTTCGTTAATGAGTATCAATCACGCATTTCAACAGTAGATGCCCCGCATTAATGAAACTTTGCCGTTTGAATGGGATGCCGCTCGCAAATAATTTCATAGCTCTTATATAGTTTCGAGAAATTTGACTATGCAGCAAATCTTAAGAAAAATTTCGCTGTTACCATATCGTTGAATGGTTTCGAAGATGTGGAGGTAGAAGAGAGAAAATAAGTTTAGGTGGAAACTTTTCGAGTAGGTGGTGTGTAGACAAATAGGCGCTACGGATATACTAAAAAAGAAGAGGATTAAATATTCATAAGTACCGCAAGAATGAATGACCTAGTGTTTGTTAGTAGTTTTATTTTAATTTATAAGAAAAGACAGGAATGGTTTCAGAGATTTTAGGTGGTTACACCAACATATGTCCGTAGGTTTGAGCAGTAAGTTACTTCCAATGAAACAAAAAAACCTTGTGCAGATCTCTTTACAAGCTGGAGTTTCAAAAACTAAAAAAATATATAGTTCATAGTTAGTTATAGTTCATTACAAATATCTGTCGTTTATTGCTGCTGAGACCCTATGCGAGTCTCCTGAGGGACTCCGCATATCTGCCCTTTATTAGTCATCCTTCAGCACTGAATGCAATGACGGAATATTTTTTCCCCTGGGAATGTCACAAATATAAAAAAATCTTTCGTTTGGCTGATGATTGACAAATCAAGAATTATAAATGCTCAACAACTCTAGAAATAATTGGACGAAATGCCGAGTTTACGAATAGCTAACCTATAGTTGAAGGGGGAAAGAATAAAAGAGGTACGTTATCAAACAAAATTAGCTCATTTCTACATCAAAGAATACAAGTTTAATTTTTTATATCTGGAAGTGGGGCACTAGAGAGAAAAGAAACAGGAATAGGCAGGTGCGAAAAGCACTCCAATGAGTAAAAGAAGTGAATGGGAAAAGTTTATTAGATGGAAGAATGAAAATTATTACGAAAGTGACAAATTGCGGGTAGAGTTACTTAGAGAGCTAGAGAGCTGACGCCGCTTTAGTGCTTGCGGGATGAGTAAGCATAAAAAAGAGTAGGGAAATTAAAAAGGACAAAAAACAGAGAAAATTCGGCGAGGCCATTATATAGGTATGTCATATGACAGTCGTTTTTAACTGAACGGGTTAAAAGAAAGAATGCTTCGTAGGCCTGCCTTGCAACAATAAGGATTTGATGAGGGCAATTCTATCCGTAAAAGATTGTCGTTGGCTGCTCGAGTAGGTTTTTGATGCGGAAGAGATCACGCATTTAGAATCTTGTTTGATTAATCTAACAAATTATAACCTGAAGTCACTGGTTAGAGAGTGAGTAACAGTAAGTTACGACATGTAGACCTGTTGCAGTCGATTCAGAAGTTACGTTCGCTATTCCGAAACCAATCACATGGTTCCATCCTTTTAAAACCTTAATTTCGCAGAAAATCTCCGTAAAATTAAGGAGACTGTGCTCACGGTTTATTCCATTTCATCCAACAAAAAATTAAAATATGAAAGAATAATCGATACAATTTTCAGGATTTCGGATAAACATTATATGTAATTATTTCTATACTATCAACATTTGACGACAGAAATTTGAAGAAAACAAAACGACATAGGAGGGGAGAGTTTCAATAATAAGCGTTAATGAAGCATTAAATGCGTTTATTTTTTCCTTTATTTAAGTGAAACACTGATTATTATAATTTATTGAAATTTGATTTACTTTCACCTGATAGAATTTTCCTCTATGCATTTAAAAAAAGTTTTAAAGGTAATATTAAACCTATGACTATTTTTTTAGGATTTGCAGTAAGGTATGTTTGCCATAGTTCTAAAAGTCGAGCTTAGGCTTTAGTGATGATTCTTCAAAATTACGCGAATAAAAGATGAAATTTTAGTTCCAAGACTAAGCAACCAATGGTTTTTTTTAAGCACGTTATACACCTGCTGCACAAGAAAGCGGTCACGCTTATAAGTGTTTCTAAAACCGCAGAAACCAAAGCCAAAGTGAAAAGAGAATAAACGTAACTTCAAGAAATCCAGAGGAAATAACATCCTCCCCGGAATACAAACCTCTCAGCTCGAGATAGGGAAAAAAGTAGCGCCAGCCTTCCAAGGAGATGGTATACACGTATTAAATTAGATACGAGTAAGGGGGGGAATGGATGTAAAACAAAAGAAAAGGTGACGACGCGTGGGCGAAAAGTGAAAGGGGGTACTCTCCCGAAGGAGAAATTTTATTAAAAGAAAAGTGAGGAGGAGTTGGGGAGATGAAAAAAAACATTTTTTTCCAATTGGAAGCAAAGGAGAGGAGGCGATGCGAGGATACGGCTTCATTGCGACAAAACCACACAGAATTCAAAAAAATGGAATGGTTGAGGGATACCGGGAAAGAAGTAGGAGTGGCGCCGGAGTGAGAGGTATGAGACGGGCACATGCCCCTGAGACGGGTCGGAGACACTGGGGAGAAGACACATCTGAACATAACGCATTACGGGGAAGGAGACAGTGCAAAAGGTCAGGAATAAGGACGCGGTTCGGGAACGAAGGAAGCAGGAGGAGTGACGGACGGAAGGTGTAAGGAGGCAGGGATGAGAGTGAAGAGACGAGAGAGAGAGAGAGAGATGTGAAGGAGAGAGAGAAAGGAGGTGAAGGGAAGGCTCAGAAGGACACGAGGGTTGAAAAAAGGGAGAGAGGACGAGTGGGGGAGGGTTGAGGAGGCAGCTGCGAGGACGGGGGAGGAATCACCGAGGAACCTGGCAGGCAATTTGTCTTTGATTTATGGTGGCGGGGCGAGCTCCCATTACGTTGCTCAGGTCCAACGTTATCACATTCTTTTTTTCCCCTCCCCTCCATCCATCCCTCCCCCTCTACCCTCCTCCCTCTTCTCTCCGCATCCCCTCAGTCCAACCTCCCTTGTTTTGCGGGTCGTCGCAAACTGGAAACTAAGCGCCCGAGGGGGGAGGGGAATGGGGGGGTGGAAAGGAAACTGAAGGGGTGGGAAGGAGGCACCTTTCGGAGCGAGAGGGACAGGGACGAGGGGAGGAGGATGAAACGGGGTGGGATTGTGGAGGCAGTGGAAAGGATGGCCACTGGGTGGGAGACGGGGTGGACGAGGCCTCGGGGGAGAGGAGATAGGGGAAAGAGAGAACGAGGAAAGAGTTTAATTTTATTTCCGTCAATTCCTTTTGTTGTTGCCGTTGCTGTTGTTGTTGTTGTCGGTGGTGCGATGGAAGGGACGATCTTTGTGAGACGTGAGGGGATGAGAATTGGAGGAAGGCGGCTGTGGTTGAGAGAGAGAGGGGTTGTGGTAAACGGATTGCGGGGGACGGGACGAGGAATTCCCAAACATTTACCTGAGAAAACGGGGGTTTCTGTGTTAGCGGGCGCCTGAACTTAGATTGGGGGTTCCTCCAGATGCGGAGTGAGTGTCGGTTGGTTTCGCTCCCTGCTCCCATGGGATGGCTCCCTCGACAATGACCTTAAGGTGGCGGAAAAGGTATAATGTGTTACTCTGTGGAACCTGGTTTGATTCCTCAAGGGGGGAAGAGGGCGGGATTATTTTCGGCCTTGGTATTTTGCTGAGTAGCTTCCGGGCCACGGGGGGAGGGCGAGGTTTCAGAATGGACGGAGCTTAAGTTTTCGGACACTTTTCAGTGCCGCTTTGTGAGATAGCGCCAACGAGACAGCTATAGTTTCCTTCACTCCTTTCAAAGAAAAGAAATGGGAGCTGTTATTAAAAGTCAGCTACGGAGCTTGCGTTAAATCTAAAGGAAACTAGCTTTGTGTTCTTCAGGTGGGCACCATAATTCTTTTCTCGAGTTACGCTGACAGCTAGAATCATTTCGCACAGTGGTCACGCAATAATCTTCAAACGTTAATTTACAATCAAAATGTCCAGTCTGGGAGTGGGTAGCATGCAATTTGATGATCTAACTAGCTGCTACACAGCCTACGGTTCAGATGACCATTCATACATCGAGGTATTAGGTATAGAAATTTTATTTAAATCATATAAATTTATTTTGAAAGTGTGCATGGCAAATTTTATTAAAGGAGATCAGAGTGTAAGAAAATCTAGAGGAACATAATCATTTATGTTTATAAAAAAATACATTCCGTCATAAAAGTGGAAGGAAAATTTTGAAACAGATTGAAGTGGTCTGAGGAGTGCGAGCAGCAGATTCCCTTCGAGTTTGTACCATTCCCAAATTCTACTTCCATTTACGGTGAATGATTTACGTGGAAAAATTACCAAGGATATTTTTCTCGCATGACCTTTCCGTTACTTAGGCAATCGTAAAATTTAAACATCAAAAACGAAAGAGAAAATCAGTTGTCATTCAACGAAATTAGGATGATGGTTTACGTAGTAGTCCAACTCGGCCAGTGAAAAAGTGTATTGCTTTCTTAGATATGCATCTACCCCCTAACTCCCTTTCCTGCTGGCTCCACTAGCTATTCGCCTCGGGCTACTTTCCCTTTCCCAATCATAATAGCCATCTTTCCCTCGGGTCCCATGCTGGAACTTGACATCCCTCACGCCCGTTACCTCTTCCCTAGCTACGAGCCTGTTTAAGTGCTGACAGTCATTGAATGGGTAACATCCTCGACCTCGTGGCATCGTCTCCGAGACCAATAAACGCCCACTGATGACATGTGCACCCGAGTAATGTGCGAATGATCCCTAACTGCGCGAGGCAACATGCCAACGCCGCATAATCAGGGGCAATTTTCCAGATGAATGGTAGCTTTACTTCGGTTTTATTTGGATCCCTCTGAACTAACAACAGGGTCTATAAATTTAACTTGCATTTAAGTAAAAAAAGAAAACGTTACAGAATATAGCGAATGGCCGAGCAATGTGACCAATCAGAACTATTCCCCTGCAGATTCCTTGATAGTTACTTGATTACAAAACTCAAGAGCCCCCTTCAAAAACTACTATGATAGAAATGTTGATCATTTATTTAGCATGGCAAATAATGATTTTTTACATGCCAAAATTTCCATAAAATAATGAAATGGGCTCTATTTTAAATTATTTCCATGATGATACACGATGTTGAAGCTAAACATAATCGTAAAGGAGACGTTACTTGAAATACGTACATGTATAATTGGCTGTTGAAATCATTTTTACATTAAGTTATTCAAATTTTAAAAAATAATAATTGAGATTTTTATGTTTATAATAGATTTGAAATAACTTAAGGAACGTTATTAGACAGTTTAATCCCGATTTAAAACAATTCGGCGTATTTTATATTGCGCTTTTATAAAAAAGATTCACTATAAGATTAACATAAGGTGGGAGGTTAATGGGGAAATTATATAAATTTTTATTTGAAGGGAGATGAAAACTGAGGGAACTTGGTCGTCTGTATGGATTGCGTCCACCGCTTTCTCTTTTCCCAATGCTTATTTACAGAAGAACGGCCGTTAGGCAATGCTTCAGTTCCCAAGAGCCACGCATGTGATTATAGTAGATAAATATTTAAATTATGGGTGAACTCTTTCTGGTTTCCCTTATCTTCATATTTAACAGGCTCATCTCCACCGATATACTCATATTTTGGAGGATTTCACCGCTATCAAATTTCCCGTGCGCGCGTTTATATTTGTGGATGGAAATACTGCCGCGTTTCGTGGCAGGGAGTTGAGAATTTGAATTATGTATCCGCCGGTTTCTCCACTTTTCAAAAACATCCACCTATCAATCTTGCGATTACTTTACCCCAATGGCTGCTTACAAATTAAAATGAAAAATAAATTTCTTATTCATTTCCTCTTAGAACGAATCGTGCGGTAGGGGAAAATGCAACCGAGGGAGAATTCAGAGGAAGAGGTCCAGAGAAGCGAAAGTAAAAGGGGGAAACAACGTAGCTAAAGCTGAGAGAGAGGGAGGGAGAAAAGGCGAGAGAGAAGTAGGTAGATGGTCGAGAAGGAATAACATTCTGAGGGGGCAGGGAAGGGGCGAGACTTTTAGAGCCATGTAAAGTTAGTTTCTTGGTCGTTGAGGGCCGAGTTTGGAAAAAGGCAGTTGATGAAGAATCGCCTCCTTATAAATGTTGAGCAAGCGTCGGCCAATGTAATGAGTTAGAGGGAGACGAGGGACAGGCAGACAGGGGGAGATTAGAGGTCCCCCGAAAGAGGCGATGTTTCCCGGCAGAAGGAGGAGGATGGAGGGACGGGTTGAGAGGGAAAAAGGTATTATGG
>CM073768.1:80544245-80562856 GCA_037158775.1 Hetaerina titia | reverse complement strand
TATTCACACGCCGTATAGGGCTTGGTACATGGGTGAGCTCTACCATCACCTACTAAACCAACCTTCGGGTTGATTACGGTGTTTGTGGTTGTTTTATGGATCAATAGAGAACTATTCCTATAATAAATTGCTAAAGGATAATTTTATTGTATGTTAGAGTGGTACCTTAAACGGCAGTACACCAAATAAATGGATAATTAAAAATCTCTCTTCTCACCATGGTGACTTGTTTGTTAAACGACGATCTAATTCTATCTCTTATCTTAATCACCCTTACGAGTATGCACGAGTATAATCATAAATCTATGAGACTTATCTAAGTGACTGCATCAGCTTTCTGCGCTACACTACGCTTGGCTAGTTACTTAATTTTTCAACTGCTCCTTGAGACCGCTTTATCAATTACCTAGTCATTTTTGGTAATTCCTACTTAACTTTCCACGGCGTTACATCCCCTACTAATGTTCCTTCCATTATAGGATTCGTAGAAATATCTCATCCCGTCCTCGTCTGTTTATTATTTTTCATTTCGGTGTAAACATTATTTTTCTTATATTTTTTAATGCAACATTTTATTTTTAATTTCCTTGACTCTAAAATGTGAAAATCGCGTCTGAAGGAGCTCGTCTGTTTTTTCTCGTACAAGTGCTCACATTTGCGGTGAAATAAGTGTTTACGTACTGCTGGAGCTGTTTATGGCTTAAAGCGCATAGTTCGTACTACACCGTAGTGCTGTTTTGCGCTATTAACAAAATATTAATGTATACTCGCACAGTTTCCCAGGAGCGGATGCGAACTCTGACCACAATTTAGTTGTTATGAAATGTAACGTCCGTTTCAAGAAGATAAAGCAAGGGCGGCGAGTTAGGAAATGGAACGTAGAAGCATTAAATGGATTAACGAGGAAGGAGTATCAGCAGGCTGTAGAGGAAATGATGGATGACGGTAAAGACCTGAGTACAATCGAAAAAAAATGGGAATGTATCGAGCAAGGGATATCGGAAGCAGCAAAAGACACTATAGGAACCGTTAACGGGAAAAGAATAAGGAAACCATGGGTCACGGATGAGATTGCAAAGATGGATGAGAGAAGAAGAAGGAAGAATGTAAACACAGAGTTAGGCAAATTGAAGTACAAAGAGTTAAACAATAAATTGAGAAGGGCCCAAATAAAGCTAAAGAAGAATGGTGGAAAACGCAATGCGAGGATATGGAAAGTTTACAGAAGAAGAGGTGAAATTGGGGCTCTATACAGCAAGGTTAAGTTATTATCGGGAAGTAAGAAGGCAAGATCTGTGCTAACAGTTAAAGATAAATGGGGTAAGATAATAGTTGAACCAGGAAAAATCCAAGAGAGATGGAAGGAATATATAGAAACACTGTATGGTAAAGAACTTAGACCGAAAAGGTTAGACATAGAGAAGGAACATGACGTAGAAGAAGATAGCTTAGGTCCAGGCATACTCGACGATGAAATAGAAAGGGCATTAAAGGAGATGAAAGCAAATAAGGCCGTAGGGGCGGACAACATTCCTGTAGAACTGTTGAAATGTTAAGGAAAATGTGGGAAGAAGGCCCTATATGGACTGATTCGTAGTATCTAAGAGGAAGGAATCTGGCCGGAAGATTTTGTGAGATCAGTGTTAGTTCCTATTCCGAAAAAAGGTAAAGGCTAAATCATGTTAGGAGTACAGAACAATAAGTTTGATATCCCACGCAGCTAAAGTTATTCTCAGGATCATCAACAAAAGGATAGAGAGTAAGGCAAATGATTACTTAGGGGATGATCAGTTTGGGTTTAGGAAGGGAAGAGGTACGCGTGATGCCATTGCAGTAATGAGATCACTAATTGAGAGGAATATAGAATACAACCAGGACGTTTTTGCCTGTTTTGTAGATTTCGAAAAAGCGTTTGATAGAGTGAATTGGGAAAAATTAATGCGTGCATTGCAGAATATAGGAATGGATTGGAGGGACAGGAGACTGATCCGCAACCTGTACATGTCTCAGACTGCGCAGGTGCGAGGGGGGAACGGAGAGTCCGGATGGGCAGTGTTAGGAAGAGGTGCAAGGCAGGGTTGCCCATTGTCACCGGTCAAGCGTTCATTGTCGACCCATAAGGGCACACATACACCGTCCCGGTGAGCGAAAACCCACCCTAACCGGTCATTTAACATACAAGATAAAACCATGGCATTCCAAAAAATCTCTCATTCGTGTGCGTGTTGTTTGTGAGAGACGAGAAACTTAAGATTTAGAGTAAGCTATGCTATAACAGAGGTTTACAATGGTGGTTGAAGCCGACAGGTAACGGCTCATTTATAAACTAAGTTAAACTAGGCGGAGGAAAGTTATTACATGGCATACAAATGGAAAGATTTTGCGTGAATTTGGAATAATGTCCGTACAGGTGGACTAAGGCGGAAAGCAAACGCGAGGTACAAACTGGCAAGAAGAGGAGTAGAATAAAACTTAATAGTAACAGACATAGGAAAGACTCATAGGCGAGTTACGTCCTTAGGCAGTGTATATGTATGCTTAGAGTCGATATCGTAATCCCAGATGTCAGATAGCAGAGCATTTCCAATTTTGCCGAGTCGCGAACGAAAGTTCGCGACCTGAGAACGGATGAAGTCCGCGGCGGACGGAAGACGATGAGCGGCACGCACCTCGGCCATCCGCGTGAGGCGGCTAACCATTAACAAGCGCCGGATGGAGATGTTTTGTATTGTTTCGAGGTGTTTCCATATCGTCTTCCGTACTGCAAAAATTGGGCAGGCAAAAAGAAATTTTGGCCGCACGATAGCCGTAAATAGGCGCATCCGGTCCGTATGACTGATCGGGGAAGTAGCCGACGCAAGACAGCGGAGTTGATTGACAGCAACGGTGGCTTTCGCACGGCAAGAGTCCAGGTGGGGTTTGAAGGTGAGTTTGTTGTCGAGGATGACGCCAAGGAAACGGTGCGACGAAGCTCTCGGAATGCAGTGTGCATGTAAAGTAAGCGACAGGTGTGGTGTGCGGGGGCGGCGTCGGGTGATGTGGACATGAGTACTTTTGTCCACGTTTATCCGAATTTTCCATGTTTTATTCCACTTTTGAAGTTTCCGTAGGTGGGTGTCGAGGCGTCGGATGTTCGCCGAGCGCACACGCGACGTTGCGGCAATGGCGGTGTCGTCTGCATACATATATAGGGACGTGTGGGGCGTTGTCGGCATGTCATTGACGAATAAATTGAACAAAAATGGACTGAGGAGAGAGCCCTGGGGGACACCCGCCTCAGCTTTCTTTACATCGGAGAGGGAATCACCCATCTGCACACGAAAATGACGATCAAAAAGGAAACTGCGGAGGATATGGATGAGGGGAGGCGGGAAACCGTACTGGTGCATTTTAAACAGGAGGCCGTTATGCCAGACCCTATCGAAAGCACGGGCGACGTCAATAAAGACGGCATCCGTGAAACGACGGAGATTAAAGCCGTGCGAGATGCGTTCGCACAAGCGAAGAATCTGATGGTCCGCGGAGACGCGAGAGCGAAAGCCGAATTGCTCTGGGCGAAGGATGTCATGAGCGTGGGCGTGAGATTCGAGCTGGGTCAGAAGGACCCGTTCAAAAATTTTGGACAGGTTCGAGAGCAGGGTTATCGGGCGGCAGTTACCCGGGATCATTGCGTCCTTCCCCGGCTTAGGGAGGAGGATAACCTTCCCGGTTTTCCAAGGGGATGCGAAGTGGGCGCAAAGGTAACAATGATTTAGCAGGTCCGAAAGAAGGAGAGGAAAAACAGGGACGGAAGCGGCAAGTTTTAATTCCCTGTTGGACACATTGTCAAACCCAGGTGTGCTGTTCAACGTTTATGTGGAGGAAATGATTAAAGAGGCATGGGTAGAACTGGAGGTAGGAATGAAAGTCGGAGGGGAATTGGTAAAATCGGTTAGGTTTGCTGATGACCAAGCATTAGTTGCTCAGTCAGCCAAGGGGTTGCAAGCATTGTTGAGTGAATTGGAGGTTCAGTGCGATAAATATGGGATGGGAATCAATACTAATGAAACAAAGGTTATGCGATTTTCCAGAAAGAAAAAGGCTAAGCTAAATATCAAAATAGGCGGGGAAAAAATAGAGCAGGTAGAACAGTTTACATATCTCGGAAGTGTTTTGGACCAATACGGTCAAAGTGGTAGGGACGTAAGGAGAAGAATTGCGCTAGGCAAGGAGGCTTTCTCAAGGAGGAGGAAGTTGATGACGGGGACGTTGATTAGGGATGTTAAGACAAGACTCGTAAAAACTCTGATATGGAGCGTAGCTGTGTACGGCGCGGAAACGTGGTCACTGAAGCAGGAGGATAGACGTAGATTGGAGGCTTTTGAAATGTGGGTGTGGAGAAGAATGGAGAAGGTGAAATAACTTTCCTGATCAGCTAAATACAGTAAGATTATAGAGATGACAAGGGAACCACCGAAGCTTTAAACTGACGATACTTATGAACAGATGAATAATAAAACAATGCCAAGGACTGCATGTATATTGATTTTACTAAAACTTTGTTGCTGTTGCTAAACTGTTGATCATGTCATTTTATGTAATCTTCTGTGCAAATGCAAAATTTCTAAAAAATGCGCAATTTATTTGAAGAATATCTCAAACGCAGGGCTTTTAAAGATAAAATGTCCACTAATTTTTTTGTGAGATGTACCATATTGATAAGGGAGTATCATAAGATTTGATTTTAGGAACATCACAATGCAATGTTTTTGTGGATAATGTGAATAGATTGATCAGAATTCCAAGATCATACGATACGCGGATGAAAAAATTCTTGCAAGTGGAGAACGTGATTTTTAAATGGGAGAAAAGTTACTTTAGTATTTTGTCAAAAATGCATTTTAAAGCATATTGAAATTGTTTCATAATGACTATAAGAGTAACCTTTTATAATCATTATAACAAGTAGATTTGAACATTCATACACCACAATTACCTGTTGCACCTGCAATTAAAAGAGACGCTTCAGGTGTGATATGGTGGAATATCATGATTAATTAAAAATAGCAATTTTCTACGAAATATTTGGTGAAAAATTATTTTGCGGAAAATGCTGCATCTGTAGTTCGTATTCCTTTTCACGGTTACCACTACTTAGTATTATATATTTGGAATATCCAAAACAACTAATAAAATGTGCTAATGAACTTAAAAATTTGGTATGATAGCAGACTACACTGTAAAGTGGGTCACTCATATAAATATATGTGCGTAATTATGTAATAAACCTCACTATTCTTTAATGACACTGGAAAAGCTTCTCCACCCCTAAGAGTATCGATCAGTTTACGCCATTTCATTTGAGCCTAGTATAAGATACGGAATTGAAATTTGGGGTCTTAGTTGCTATAATTGTTTTGTAGATAAAATTGAGAAAATACAAAGCAATCATGGAAGTTTATAATGCATGTAAATGGCTATCACATGAATAATAATAAAGAGTCCAACATTAAATACTTATATAAAAATTGTAACGTCCTTTTGCCAAAATATTTGGCCATTAGGAATATATTATGTGAATATTTCAATAGTACAGAATTCTGACAATCTATAGATGTAAAATACAACATACGATAGAATTTATTTGTAATATCTAGAGTATATACACTGATTATGGTACCAGGTTTAAGAAAGTATTATTCCAAAACTACTAAACAAATAATCACATGAAATTATTGTCTTAACTAAGGTAAAAAATCCAACGTTAAATGGGCTGTGAAAAATATTTTACGTAAGCAGATGCATGATGCTATAGGCTGTTAATCTGCATTCGTACATCACTGTTTAAAATTCATGAGCTTGAGCTGCATGTAATACTATTGATCTTTATAGATACGTGCGTACTATAAATATGCTAATACGTCTAGTCGACAGCTTACGCCTGAAGGAACATTGATGCATCAATAATAAATTTTAAATTGAAAAAATAATAAAAAGTAATAAAAATAGAAGTTAGTGTTCATCACATTAGATAAATTTAATTACTCGTATATTGAAAATTATAACTGGTTATGTCTGAACACAGATCGAGTTTGCTTAATACAATAATTACATAGCATTTTTGGAGAATTCATTGTAACACAATATTAGCTCTAAAGAACGAAATACTATGATTACATTCGAATCGGGTAAAAAAATGTCAAAAATCACGCAATTACAAGCCATTAGTCATGCATTCATTGTATTATTTTTTTTTGACATGACGCATGATTAGGTTCAATAATGAATTAAAAGAGAGAATGGACCGTCATTGGTGGAACCGTAATAAGTGTGACCCCTAATATCAGAGCATATCGAATTACGGGCGAGCGTAAAATCGCAGTAATGCAGGTGCGCAATTTCACCATGTGCCTCAAATTAGTTGAGGACATAGTTCATATTAGCAGTTTGGTATAGCTCTGCTGCCCTTTTAGACGTTATCCTGACCCCATGGGTTGGATGAAATAGCTGTACAAAAAAATAGAGATCTCTTCGATAAGGTCCACGACTGAAACTACGCCGGAGGCAAATATTCTAGGACACTTGAACTCTTAAGCCAATTTATTCTGCAAATCTAAAGGAAAGTTAACTCCGCAACTTAGTACATTGAGGAATATTTTGTTCAGTCCTGCGACCCATTACGTAAGATTTAAATATTCAGGCCACAAGCCTTCTCTTTCAACTTGCATTTAACTTTCAAAGCGTTTCGTGAAATGTGAAATTGACGTTCTTTTCATCGTACTTTTCAGTGACTAACACCCACTTGGAATTGGTATTTATTACAGTAATGTCTCTTTCTTCCACCAAATTCAGTGTCCCTAATTATCGGCGCAACTAAGCTTATCTGATTTCTTTCAGTTTTTTTTCATATTGACCTTTTTACTGCCAAAAATAATTTCACTGATTTTTTTATTTCGCTGGCTTTTGTAAATTAAACATAAACCTATATCCGGCATGCTTCTGTTTTCTTCGGATGAAAACAATATAAACTTCAACTACAATTTAAATAAATTAAAAATTATTTTTAACTGTCAATAGTGCAGAAGTGTCTTATTTGACAACTTCATGGTTTATCTACCAAGACTTTTAGGCCGACTCTGTCTGAGTTAATTGTAATGCTTTTTTCTTCATTAAATAATAAAAATGCTATCAAATTAAGAGCGTGTGCAATGCATGTAAAAGCATTTTACGTAACATTATCGTTTTCAAGACTATACACTTGCCTCTATCAGGGCTGATGTCTACGAAAGTTAATAATTAATTCACGTTCATTTTGTGATTGACGCACGCAAGGTAACGTTCAAAATGTAGATTTGAAAGCCTTCGACTCCTTCGTCTCGCCCGCTTTAACGATTTTAAGAGTCATCATGAGGTACCTTATCAGGGATTCACCTGAAGACTAGATAATACTATTCCCACTGACGGTCACTGCAGAATAATTGATGCCCATCAAATAATGTTCGGCTCTAGTGAATAGCTGTTGGTTGAGAATCCTATGTAATTCCGGGGTTTTACAATTAGTTCTCTCCAGCTGATTACAAGAATAGCATGCTAAAGATCATGAGGTAGTTCGTTTCTGATCTTAAATAGGACTAAGGCAAAGGACTACATTATAGATGAACTACACGAAACGTGATTGAAATTCAGAATCCAAAACGATGCCTGTGGGGAGTAAAATCCGTAAGAAAGCACGCAATAGTATAAATCAATGCAACAATTTCAGAGTGTAAAAATCATTTGCCTTGACCGGGATCGAACCCGGATCCATCGATTTCCGGCCGAGTTATTTTTCCAGTTAAGCTATTGGATATTTTCAGAGTTTAAGAGGAAAAAGAAAAGTTTTTATAAAGAGTTTAAGAGAAAAATGTCAGAGTAGGAGGACGCCTCGATAGCTTAACTGGCTAAAGCACTTGGCCGGACATCGAGGGATCCGGGCTCAAGTCCCGGCCAAGGAGAATGATTTTCACACTCTGAAATTGTTGCATTAAAATACGTATTATCGGATGACTCCGTTAAAAGTTACTGTTGCGGCATCTCCCATAGTTTCTTGATACACTCCAAATATTTTTCTGTTATACGATGCCAGGTGTTAATCATTCAATTGATGAAATATGAACGGCAAAGCAAATCATATGACCTAATGTAAAACAGGCTGGTAATACCGTTATTCCACTGCCTGTTATGGCCATATAATACTAGAATACTCTACGTAGAATACGAACGAGGCAATGGAATTAATAAAGTATTATCAAGTAACACCCTTGCAAAGTTTAGCTGAAATTACACTAGATGTGATTCAGAGCATGAAGGCAAAGATGAGGCCCTCTAGTCAGCGCATGTGAATGTAGGAACCTATAACAAGGGTAACGAGCATTTAACTTTTACAATTTGCCAAGTCGTCCTGTCGTGGGACAGAACAGCTAGGAAAAGGCGCGTCCTCTAGTTCCGTATGGAGCCTTAACGCTTTGGGTCACTCCCCGAAGTTGGAAGCCGGAACACGTGTCCTCTAAGCTTGCATTCGTATCAAATTTTCAGCCGTCGAGATGACTGACTGCTTGTGAGCAGAGAGGGGACGAGCCGGAGCTTTATGAAGATATTTTCCCATACTCGCATAACATGGAGGAGGGTGAGTGGGAGGAAGGGTGGAGACTCACGAGAGTGTAGGGGTGAAAAAAAGCGAGGGCTCTCGGGAGACACCCCCACCCTCTCACACACTGCTCTCCGGGTTGGAGAGAGAAGAGATATCTCTTCGGGTGGGTGGTCAGATGGGGGCGAGGAGACGGAATATGAGGAACTGCCGGAGGGGAAGGGGTAGCAGAGGTGGCCCGCAGAGAAAGAGGGGCAGCCGTAATGTAGGTGGGGTCGTCGGGACGAGGTCGTGGGAGTCAGCAAGGACCGTTGGACGGGGAGGTCGGAGAGGGCTGTCTGGCGAGGGGAAAGAGAGAGGGGGAAGAGGGAGGTCGTCGAGGGAGGGGTTTTGGTAGGGTCAAGGACGGGGCATTTGTCATCAGCGGCGCAAGGGGTCAGACGCCGCCCCTGCACGTGTGAAGCATCCGACGTCGGGTCGCCTTCGTCACCGGAGATAGCGAGGCAGAATACGCGTCCCTCTACCTCTTCCTCTCCCCAATCCCCTTTCACCCCCGGTCCGCCGTACGTGACTTGCATAGCTCAATCAAACCCTCCCCTCACCTCAAGGAGAAGACGCCGGCACGGAGGGAAATGGGTGCGCGGAATGGGGGAGAGGGGTTGAGATCGAGGAGGGTATGTCTTCGGGCCAAAGATATAGCAATCAATATCCCCTTTAAAAAAAACTCGAAGGGAAGACGGAGGAAGGATGAGAAGGGAAGTGAAAAAGAGGGAGCGGAATGAATCGGACGGAAAAGTAAGGATGGGGGGGATGAGGGAGCGATGCGGCTAAGCCAGGGCGATACGGCCGATCAAATGAGTTGCTTTTGTGCGGAGCGGCCTCTCTCTCTCTCTCTCTCTCCTCCTCCGACCGAAATGGCAGGGGCGAAATTGTGTTAGGAGGTTTGCAACGCGGAGTAATGCGCCGCGAAAGGCGGACGTGCTTCGGATTCTCGTTGCGCCCGTTCCGTGATGCACGGTCCGAAGCCCGCCGGTCTCCAAAGAGAAATCACAAGGGATTCCGGGTTTTGTGTTTTCCAAATTCGAGAAAAAAGAAGTGCTTCGACTTTCTATGTGCAAGTATGTGTCCTCTTTTCTATTCCGTCGTGTTTTTCTTTTCCCGAAGAGCTATGTAAAGGGCAGCGGCAAGATTGTTGCTCACTTTTTCCCATTTTGAAAGGTTCCCGACTTCACATGGAGTATAACATTATCGCATTGTGTGTGTGTGTGTGTTGATACTCGTATTTGCACACAGCTCAATTTCCATCGTACACACGCTTATAGCCACGTAAAACTACATAGTAATATGCATACTAGAAAAAATACTGTGGTCGTTCAACGACAAAAATAGTCTTTTTTGTTAGCATAATATTTGTGATCAATTTTAATTTCATGTTACATTGTTGAGTTATTATTTTTTGCACATGTGGTAAAAGCTTCTTCATTGATGTAACTCCAGAATTGCGTCGGCGGCAGCCGTTGAAATTCGGAATGTTCAGCGTTCCTACCGATGCTCTTGATGATACAAAACGCGTACCACGATGGATTTTCTTCGGACTGTGAACAGGAAGGTCACATGGAGTTATTTCTGGATAATAGGGTGGGTGAGAAACACATTTCAGATGGATATTCACGAGAAAATCACGATTTGGCGGTATGTTTCGCGGAGCCCACAGGGCACAAACGTATTAGGTGCAATGTTTTTGTTTCCAGAGTGTTTGGGTCAGTGGCACCCAATGGAATTTTCAACACTCCTGATATTGCTCTTAACGTCATCCGACGATCTACTCTAACAATGGCAGCTGTTGTGATGGTGTTTACTTCCGAAAAAAGCAATGACTGGAGTTTGGAGTCCACCTTCCTTTGAATTTAATTGTTTCACCTCTTAAAATGTTTGACCTCATTTGATTTGATTGATTTTTTTCCAATCTTTGAACACTTTAAACAATCATTCATCTTTGCTAGAAGAAAGAGCACACTCTCCAAAAGCGTTCTGTAGTATCACATAGGCCTCGGCTGATGATTTGTATAGGCGAAAGCAAATTTTCTTGGCAGTGTTGTGACTTACCTTCATCAATGCCATGGGCGAACTGAACAATAAAAATTACAACGGCTGCTGATAACGCAATACTGAAGTAAAATCAATGAAATAAATGCCACATTATACATAATACATTAAATTAAGAATATGACCTAATATTACATTTTTGTATGCGTATACTTAAGAATATAATTAATAATACATTTTAATAATAAATTTTTATTTATACTTAAAAATAAAAATAAATCTATTGAACATATCTGGTAATTATATATAAGTATACACGGGAGGTCTATGCGGTTTAAACATATATTTATTTATTTTTATACGTGTAAAAAAATCGATACCCTATTAAATAATTTTACACGAAGTGTCACCGCTCCTAGACATGGGCCACCTAGTTCCAAGAGCCCGTATGTGCGGACCTCAAAGAAAACCCTATTACCAAAACGGAACCATAACTCTTCCGGAAAGCATAATTTATGCCTGATCATTCACGGATCAAGCAGCACCATAAGCGGGATGCCCTCGGTCGTCGGTTGATGAGATAGAGGAGTTCTGTCTTTATTTATTCACAGAGCGTCAAAGTTCAGCGCTCACTCCTATTAATGAAAACTTATTCCACCCACCATATTTTGCGGCTATGTCAACACTCGTTAAACTTAAAGGTGGAAACTGCAGTGATTTATGCAAAATAAATGTTGTTTTCTTTTCCCGAGAATCGTTAGAGAATGCAGGGTGAATGATGTGATAAATAATGAGATAGCGTGCCATCGACTGCGACTCAAGAAAAATAGGAGGGCCGTGAGAGGTAATCCTAACACAGTCACGGACTCGGAGTTAGAAACAAGAAAGGCAGAAATGATCTAAAGAGGGGATCCCCTTTCCTTCTTCCCAAAACCATTATCGTGGATCCCCAAAGGAATTAATTGGGGCTAAGAGTTCAGCAATAATCAACCTCATTTTAATAAGTGTTTAATAGCGGGTGGTTAAAGAAAAAGACTCACGTACGGGCAGCACGTCTACGGCATGGGATTGGTCCGTAGGGGTAGGGTGTGAGCGTCGATTGAGACGGCACCTTTGCTCACAAAAAGAAATGGCCAAAATGAGCCCCGATGAGGGGCCCCGTGAACATCGGAGAGAAAGTCGGGGAGACTTCGTGTTCCTGCTGTTTTGTGTGCTTGTGTGTGCGTGCGTGCGCGCGCGTGTAGAAATGGATGTGGAAGGTAAACGACCTAGGGGAAGGCCAAGATTGAGACGAGAGGAAGTGGTTAGGAGGGGAGTTTGGAAGAGGAAAATGAGGGGTTGGGGGACGAATGAGGGGTGGAGGAAAGAATGAAACGTGGCGGTGCAAGTGGAGTGGGGGGGGAGGGGGGTGAATGAGCGGAATGCATGATGGGTGGGTGGGTGGGGAAGGAATGAAATTGGGCTCTCTTAGTAAGCTCGTGGACCACATCCGATTGCAGTATATTCGGCGGCAAAAAGGGAGCCGAGATCATTGTTTGAAACGGATCCTACCCTTTATTTTTTTAATCCTCATTGGCCCGAGGAACGAGACGAACACTTCCTGAGAAATATCTTGTTGTTTAGCCAAATGGGTTGGCCAAAAGCTACTGACGACAATCCTGGAACTTAATGGCGTTGCAGGTGAACCTAATCTGAACCCACTTACAAATTAATGCACATTAATGCTCCATTCAAAAATTGTTTGAATTACTATGCAGTCGTACCAGGTTAAGTATGATCTGTATCGAGGAAATAACAACCGCAATGCAATATCGGCCCGAGGATTTATTTGTGGCAGCACTTCAAGCCATCCTATTAACTCTCAAATAGAAAATCACAAAACTCCAATGGAAAAAACATGGAAATAAGCATTAATAATTTATTGAATCAAATAAATACGATATCCAGCTTATATTAATCCTCTCGCGCTTTCCACAAACTATAATTAAATTTCTTATATGCCTATTTATAGCAGAAGTAAATTTCTTTCCGCAATATTTTCACAACCTACTTCGTATTCGTATAAATGACTATTTCTGGGTGCTCATACAGTGATATACATTTCCCAGAGTTTTAACTAAGATGGGTTTTCACCCTATGACCTTCGATTTGACCTTCGGCGAGGTCATTGTAGACCTCCCTCACTGGATGTCATAAAACTACTTCATTTTTCGAAATTTACGTAAAATAATTTTTTGTCGTGCACTAAATGAAATTCATAATGCAGATAGCATTTCCGCATGAATGCCCTGCTCATAGTTTCCAACAGGCAACAATAGTTATTGTACCTGCACGAACCTGGTTTGTAACAAAACAAAAAAATACAACTTTAATTCATTTTTATCCGGGACCTTGAAGAAGTCTTTAGAGTGAAATGACCAAACTAACAGCATTTTTCCTCCCTTTAAGCAGCGTTGTATCTTTACGATGAAATATATTAATGTTATTCATATCCGAGGTCGGACATAAAGATCGCGGTGAACAAAATTGGAAAGTGGAAATCTACATTAATAACGTACAAGATACTCTTTTGCCTGGAGTAAAATTGTGTCTAATTTGAGAAAGCGCAGCCATTACTCACCTTTAAATAAAGCTTTCCGCCCCCTCTTATTCGTGAGTGGATGCATCGGAAACCACCACCTTTGATGCATCATTTCCTTACTACCACCATTAAAGTGAGACACCATTCTACTTATAGGTGGAATAAGAAAAAAAACTTTCTCATAATGAGATCAAGTTCTTTTTTCACATTGGAGCTACAATCAGAAAAAAATCCCTTCAACACCTGGAGATAATCTGTCAGTTATGACCAATGATTTATGGATAGATGAAAAAAATGAGCAATGTGATATACGTTTAAGTAACACTGAGAAAAAGGACTCCTCCCGGTCTCTCCAGATTACCGTCTGCCAATTACAAATTCCATTGTCTTACACAATGAGCATGCAATGTGAGAAAACAGTAAGGAGCGGTCATTTACAAATGGGCCTCTTTGACACTCCTGATGGCTTTCGGCACGCACTCGATTCATTACGAGGGAAAGTTATTAGCTCCAGCTTGACCTTTTTTGGCAGCGCCGAATTTTTTCGAGCAGGTGCGGTATTTTCTTTAGGTTAGTGGTGACGGCCCGCGTTTAAGTGAACGGAAGAGATGGAGGCACTTCAATGAAAATTAACTGTCGTAAGGTTAGTTCATTTTCATAGTTGAAAATGTGATTACATACTCACGATAAATCTGAGAAAGACGCATGAAAGCCTCCGAGAAAACAATATAAAAACAGCGGATACGCAAAGTCTAATAATTTTCCACTACCTTTATTATTATTGTAACATATGTTCAACGACTTACTTGAGCAGAGTGAATATACTAGTCTGACTTAATTCGGCTTATAGCGCTACATCTGTGAGAGGAATGCTTTGAGGTATTTAATTCGAAATGAATTGCAAATTCAAGAAGTAAAATCCTGAACTACACATCTCACAACATTTCTTGGCGGAAATACTTCACTTTGTAAGGAATTAGGTTAAGTTTTGGTTGGTTTCTTTCACAGAGTGGACCAAATTAATGTGATCGCTTTTCTAGGCAGAACCAAAATGGTTGTAATGGCCCTTTGTTTTAAGCTATGTATTAATTAATAATTAACAGTTGGATCAATACTACTGTACGCTACCATCAATTCAATATATGAGCAAAGGAAGAATAATTTGAAAAGAAAAATCAACAAAACAAAATATTTTCCCCTATTACTCTTGACGAATAAGAGCCATAACAGAAAACACTGGAAGAAAATAATGATAATAGGACAATATTTTAAATGGATTATTTCAGGGATTGATATAACCAGGCTGAGATACATTTTAAATTTATAAAATGAAATATTAGGTTGCTATTAGAATCACTTAGAACATTTTCATTTTGGTTTGTTGGTATTAATTCATATTATAATTGAAATCGTCATTCTCTCCACGGATCAATAACTAACTCTGCTCGTAGAGAAATAAAGGGACAAATAGGGCCATACCCCATTATTTATTTTAATAATATTTGGCGATAAAACAATAAACATAAAAAAAACCTCTCCAGTCTCGTCAGAAGATGCATTCATAATGAATTCATAGCATGTGACGTAATTTAAACGACGCGTAGCAATAACAGGTTAGATCATTATCAGGAGTATTTTGGAACGAGATTAGTTTTATTTTTTTTGTGTCTTTGCGCATCTCATTATCAGGGTTAATTAAATTGGACAGAACAGAAATTATTACGACAGATGTCAGCTTTTCCCTCGTGGAATTGAAGAACGTAACGGATGAATCAATAAAAATATCCACTTATCACGTCTCGCAAAGTGTATACGTAGGTCACACAAACATTTTATAACAAAATTTGACTTTTTTCGACAACTTACAGTAGTTTCTCACTCATTGACTATCTTTGGTAACTATTATTTACCACTTCCAAATATTTCTCTACTGCAGAGTTAAGGTAAATATAGCTACCGCAAAGAATGAGAGTAATATGCATTAAGAAAAAAACGAAAGATAGTGGAAATATAGAAAGAGACAAAGGGAAAAATTGAAAACTTCGCGAGATCATTGGAAGAATAATGCGTGGGAAAGGTTGAGGAAACATACGTGATTCCTAAATGGTGTTTTCAATTTTGATTATTTTTAAAATTCTGAGCTACGTCTACGCATGGTTATGAAATGTGTTAGCTAAAGATTCGGCTCAATAGTAGGTACACGAAAGCATTAGCGTGGTTCAATATGACAACCGTGAGTCACTTGAACGATATCATTTCCCATTTTCCTTCCACGTACTTACCATGAGTTCGGCTTTGTTGTCGGTTCACACACATACAAACAGCAGCCCCCCCGGTAACAGAATGCTCGGAATAACCACGGAATGAAGGTTTACGTGGCGCCCTACCGCACATTCGGTGTATATGTCGCTGGAATAAAAAGGAAGACGTGCTTTCATGAAATTCTTACACAAAAAATGCTTATTCTAGCCAGGTGCATTTTACTACTCGTATTTCGGTGAATTCAGCGCTATGTAGTGGGACAACGCAAAATTTTCGGTGCAGCAGAAAGAATAATAAAACTAATTGTATTGATAATTAAGTGGGCATGATCCATGCGAGTAACTCAAAAGATTGTGAATTTCAAATATAATAGTAAGAAATACCAACATGTAACGTTATGATATTGGTGATTTTGTGTTGGATTTTAGTATGTGATAAAATAAGGGAGCCGATTTGATTAAGAAGTAGAAAGGTTAAACGCAACTCATAGTGAGGCTTTTACACAAGTTGTATTGAATGGCTGAGGTTATAATAAGCTGCTTAATTCATAGACAATATTTTGTGATTGTGAAGATGAAGGCAAACAATTGCACCGGTAAACGTACAAGAAACCTGTTTGTTTGCTAGTGGAACTATGGCCCAAAACGCATGCAAGTTATCGAAAAATCTATTTACCTGGATCTATATACATATGCGGAGCTATAAAAACGTTTGGTGGAACCGATAAACAGATATACCAATTTCTCTCAATGGAATTAGTATTCATTCCTGAAATATTATTTTCTGAAAGAAATTTACTATATGTCAAAATTTTGGTGGGAACAATCAAAGCAGTAGATTGAATGAAGATCAGAAACATTCTTTCGATTGAAAGGAACAAATTTATTTCGATATTTGAACCCGTTCGACCATCAATAAGCAACTCAGCTGTTCTCTGAAGTAACTCAAATAGTATATTAGCGCTGCCAGTAACAATTGTTGGCAATTGCAAAGCTTGTCTCGCTCACCATGGATTACCTTTTGGAAAAAAGGTCGTAGGAAACCATATATCGCGTAGGACTAATAAAAACAATGGTCATACTAGATTTTCCCACGAATAATTCATTTCAAGGAGAAGTTCAGGGGTACTTAAAGCTTTCCAATTAAATTACTTAACCAATACCGAGTGAAATAAGTAAAAGCAGTATCGGCTTAATATGAATGAGTGAGGAGGCTCGTTCAGGATAGTTAAATGTCTGCCAAAACTAAGTATCACAATACATCACCCATCAAAGTATCATAGATAGGTAATATATGATAACAGAAAAATATATGTGGGATAGAAAACATTAATACGTAATAGTCCCGATTCCCGATAGTCACGATTAATGTTTTTCGATGAATTGGATTAAATCTCCGTTAATTATACAATGGAAAAAGAAATAGGTATTGCAGAAAAGTAAGATTCAATTGGAATCGAGCCAAATCAGAAGTAGGTCAGAGCGCTGGCCACCTCTATTCTATTCCCAGTATTTCGATTTACCTAGAAAATTAGTGCCTACCAGTACGACGTGACTGAACTGCTTTGGCGAGCCGCAGGTCGCGTTCTATTGAGCATTCACCGCGGTTAGAGGAAATTAGTTAATGAAAAAGGTTTACGTGGATAACAATATTCAGACTTTTGACCATATCTTGGGTGAACTACCACACCAAGCCTCACAAAAGTACCATTTATTAATAGAATCAGGTAGGGGTCAGTTATAGTCTTAATTTTTCCTGGTACTATCGGTACCTACTATAGTGCTATCGAGTACATGTGAGTACTCTTATAATGGGTGAAATAACTTCTGCAGTAAGGAGGCATAACGATACGGACCCTTAGTAAGAAGGAAATACAAATTCATTGAGAAATAAACCGATCGTTTTGTCCCGAAAGGGGCGGGAATTAATGTCGAACATTTTTTTATTGCTGGAAAATGAAAAGTGGATTGGATGAGTCTATATGGAGATAGAATATGAAAAAAAGTACACCAGGAGAGAAGAACCAAGGACAAGGAAGGCCCACGGAAAAAAACATGCGCCCGGCCTCTCCACGATCCTCAAGAGCGCGCGGCATGATTTAATCTCCACCTCCCTCTCCCCCACCCACCCGCCCTCCTCCCCCTACCCGATCCTCCCACTTCATCACCCGCACGCACACACACACTCACGGCAGCTCGCATTTTTTCCGAAGGGAAACCCACTCCATCTCCTCTCGCGCGGCAGGTGATTTAATTCCTGCTCATTTCGCCCGGCCCGCCACCGAGAAGGGGCGAGCAGTAGGTACACCCCCTCTCCACACACACACAGACCTTCCGACCACCCCCTCCAATCATCGGGCTCACTCTCCTCCCAATCAGCTGTCCCCTACCCCTCTCCCTTTCCCCCTTCCACGCACCTCAGACATACACGCCGCCCTTCCTCCCACCACCTCATTGATAAGCAGCCACCGCGTGTTTTTTCTACCCCCGTCCACCGCCGCCTATACTTACCCACCACCTATGCGCGAGAGATCATCCCTCCCCGAGGAGACCGACACCATCATCGCCACCCGTCCACTTTCCTTCTTCTCCCATCGTCCGACTCCTTCCTCCGGATAAACCTCGCGCTCCGACAGCCAGTACACACACACACACACCCACACACACAAAACCCCTCGACCCCGCTACCGCAGAACATACCTCCCCTCGTACCCCGTTTCTTTTTTGTCCCGCGTGGACTCGAGACCAATCTACATCAAAGTACCCCCGCGGCAATCACACGCCCCCTGGGCAATTCCGAAGGAGCTGGTAGTCATAAGAAGTAAAAGGAGACTGTGAGAGTTGTAGTTATAATGGGGATGATGGTGGTTAAAGAGGAAAGGAGAGGTAGAGAGAGTGGAGAATAGGTTTAGGACACGAGTTGAGGGGGTCGGAGGGAGGGTGAAGTAGGGTGAGGAGAGAGGCGGGGGCGGGGAGATGTAAGTGGGATGATTCGAAGGGAGGAGGTGGAGGAGAAGTAAACCGGTCCCCATAATTCATTCATACCGGTCCCCTCTCGTGAGTATTGTTTCGGGAGGCGGGAAGGATGGGCGTCTCACCCTATCAAGAGAGAGAGGAG
>CM073768.1:80460838-80544145 GCA_037158775.1 Hetaerina titia | reverse complement strand
CATAAAAGCTCTTTTCTTCGCATACAAGGCCATTCGCTTATTCACCAGTATTTCAATCTGAATAAAATCTGGCTGACTTCACTCTTCCATTCTTCCCTATCCAATGCTAATTCTTTCACGCTCTGGTGGCTCTCCAGTCTTGCATCCCTCTTTATTTGGGCTACGCATTTATCCGCTGATCTTCCTCATGGGACCGTCCCTTCTATTCTCCCCTCCATAATGACCATAACAAATGTATTATGTTTCAACTTCTGCCCGGATTATTAGGTTATTCTTTTCTATGCATTTGAATGGTGTAGAAAATAAATAGAAAGAATGTTTATCTTTAGTAGTTATAGCAGAGAAATGCATATATATTTATATGCATATATTTATATGCATATATATATATATATATATATATATATATATATATATATATATATATATATATATATATATATATATATATATATAATTGACCAACACAGGAAAGGTAGGGAAGGCGGATTTGTGCAGATCACAATTGCAAAAATATTTCCTTATATATATATATTATATATATATATATATATATGTATATGTGTGTGTCAAATGAATGTAGGAAATGGAATTGTGGCACTGGAAGTGACACTGAATTTTCTCCTCAGACAGTAAAAAGAAAGGTTATTTTAACCTTTGTTGATTCCATTTTTAAAAACCTTTTATTACAGGACTCAAGTTTCAACATTCTTGTTTCCTGAAGATAATATTATATGATATAACCCGGGTTGTGCAATAAAAGTTTTTTCGAATGGAATTTACAATGTTAAAAAAAATTATCTTTCTCTCTATATTATTGCTTCATTCTCTTTCAACCCTGGTCCTCGTTTCTAATAGGCGAATGCTTTCACGAAACACTTCCTTGTTCTAAGGAAAAATTCTAAGGGCATAGGCCAATATATGCATCCATTGTATAACAGTTCTACATTCCATCCCGAGCATTTCGACTCCCTGATGAGACTGATTCCACTGTTCCAGTCTCACTCCTTGTGGCGAAATATCTGCATTCCCTCTGAAATTCTACAACTGCCTTTCGCGTAAAATATTGTAGTTTTAATTCCGCTGATGACATGTCATTAAAGTGCCAGAGCCATTATATTAAAGATGTCTTCTGATTTTCTGCTAAGACTGCTATGGCAACTGCGAGACAGAGCAAGATAATGTCTTCCCCATTCAACTTAATTCTTTTCAATGTGCTCTTACAACTGCATGTTTCTAGTGTTTGTTGAATACTAACGTGGAAGACTTGTCTAAGTACTTTAATGATTTTAGGATCCTTCTTTCAGTCACTTTGAGATGATTTCCTCGAAAGATAATTGATAATTCTACTACTGTTGCAATCGTTCTAAGTTTCTCCAGAGCAACGTGTTTCACACAACGCTGTCAGAACGTAAGAATAAATATATCATCATCTTCAATGGTTTGTTTACATGAATAATTTTTACGACAATGATCCTAAGACATAGATAGATGTATGATAGAGTATATGTTTAATAAGGCTCCCACATACATCTGCCATTCCTCAATCAGACCTCCATATCAGAGTTTTTGTTCAGTTACCTTAGGTCTCTTCAGCTGATTACTGTTGCTACATGGAGTACGAATTTTAGATAGATAGGACACCTGACTCAAGGATAGGAGTTCCACATACCTGTATATCTTCCCTAGCGCAATTTTAGCAGATTTTCCTTATTTAAAAAGTGTGTCTTTATCCCTAACCCTTAATACTTTGATACTTAATACTTTCTCCGTTGATTTTTTCACATCTCACACATTTTATTTTCATGTCTTTCACTAAAGTTTCCAATTCATTTTTAAATATGTCTTTTACTCAGTAATCTTTGTCCAAGAAGTTCTAATTTTTTTATTGAGTCGCCTCATATTTGAGTTGGCTATGGAAATTCTAATTTACAAAATCCTAGGATTATGTAGATCGTAATGAGATCTGTTTTACCAACCGGTAACGTTAAGAAGGATATACGCGTATATTATGACCCCCACTGAAACTTGCAAGATTGAAACACCACTGAGGTGATGTTACGAAAAACTACGACCAAAGCCATAGTTTTTCTTCTCCTATTTTAAGATGTTTTTTCCTATACGAATTCAAAATTCCGTTAGAGGGTCATTGTAAATACAAATCATGTTTTACATTATCTCTCACGAAGAATTTCATCGAATTGAAAAGTCTCGGAATTGGAAAAAAGTTAATTGTTTGTAATGGCTCAAATTGTCACCAGTTACACCTAATATATTGCTTCTCTTATTGGTTGTTAAACGTAGGTAAAACTGTTACAGCTACCAGATGGTTTCTGTTGCAGAAGAAAACCGAGTCATGAAGCAACTCTCTTCATTACCCCACAGTGAACAATTCTCATTTTATATTACCAGGTTTCATCCATCTGGTGTGAATTATTGCTTTCTACTTTTAATTTCTGATTTCATTAATTTTTTATCTTAAATGAATATTTTTTATGTTCATATACAGCCATTTTCATCGTTTGCATTATATTTGAAAAGAAAATGCCTAAATATTACAGAAAATGAAAACTAGTGAGGCCACTAAAGGAGAGCAGTATCGAGGAAAGTTCAAATATACACTTGCTTGCTACGGACGGATGAATTAACAGAGTGATATAAATACCCCGGAATCGGTATTTCGAGATGCATATTTGAGGTCCCATATGGAGTTAACCTTTCGCGCGGTGATGTTTAAAATGAGCTTTTCCTTCTATGACAGTTTTGATATTTCCTCGAGTTAAGGTAACTGCCTGATGTATTGAAGGGTTAATGCCTCTCGCGATCGCTGTGAATTTCATGAGTTCGATTTCATCGCATCGCAGATTATAATTTTAACTGCCCAATCTGGATTTCAAAGAGAAGCGTTTACTACTTTGATTAGGAGCTGAGAGGGGGACAAAAACGGAGTCGAGGATCAAGAAGTGAGAGAGAAGGAAGATGGAAAAGAGCAAACGCGGAAATTGCATTTATTAAAGTTCGTGAAAGTAGGAAAAAGCTTAATTTGCCTCCAATTTCCTTTAAACTGAGAAAATATAGAGAAAGGCTGGTCAATAACTTTTCTCCACCAATTTCTCTCATGTCGTTTCAGTAACGCGGAAATCATTTCTTTGGGTGAAAAATAATAAGTGCTTGGTGATTTTCTCATTTTCCGCGCAATTTTTTTTCCTTCAGCACTTTGCCATCGGGAAATGAAGGAGGGCTAGTGGGGGGGGGGGAATGGGTGATTTTGGGGTGTACGGAGCGGGACGGAAGGCCACTAGGGATGCGAGAAAGATGAAAAATTGAGTGGGGCGGGAAGGGAAAAAGTGGCAATCGCGGCGCGAACATCCTTTCTTAATCGATTTCTTCAAAACACCTACCTCGAGCTCATTCCGCGTGGGAAACCTTCCCTTCACGCCTACCCCTTACCCCCTCCCATTGCCACCCCCTGCCTGTTCCAATCCCCACCCCCCATCCTTGACGGCCTCCCGCCCGTATTTATCACCTCATTACGAATTGGCCCTCATCCTATCCTCCCCCGACGAGCCCGACGGTCGGCGGCGGCCGGGAGAAAGAGGGTAAATCGAAAACGAGTCGCGAATTCCCAGACGCGGAATCAATCAGCCGGTGACCCAAGGGAAGGAAGGAAGGAAGGAGGGAGGGAAGGAGAGGAATATGTTCTCATTTAAGAGCGCTCGCACCTTGGCTCGTTTATTTGGGAGACGCACAGTGGCAGGGCCGTTCTTCTCTCCTCTACTCCACTAATCCCCATCTCTCCCTACATCGAATCCATCTCCTCCTTTGCCTCCTCCTCCACGCTCGCCTCCGCCTCCTAGAGCCCTACTCACGGATTAGCACATAATCGCCTGATTGGTTTGCAGGGAAGCGGAGCAGAAAGAGAGGAAGGGCGGGGGGTTCACACGGCTCTCCTCATTCACAAGGGAGAATAAACAGTGATTACCTAACACCAAGAACGTTTGACGGACTCTAGTGCTCTTTCCTCTTTGGTTGCCGTGCGACTGATTTTTTTTTCATTCTCTTCGTTTTTCTCACTTGCAGTTTAGTCCGGTGAAGCGTTTAAAATTTTCGAATTTGCATTTTCATTGGGTTTTTACTAATTTTTTTTTACTTTTTGGGGGAAGCAAATCAATGAAATGGATCAGTTCATTCAAATCAAAAATCAGATAAATGGGTAGGCAATCGATGAAAGTATTGGAGTAAAATATGTCGGTATTAATCTTTCCTGTTACTAGGACTGTGTTGAAGAGAATCTAACAAGAAAATGTTGATACGTATTTCGATGCAGGAAGAGAAAGAGAGGAAAAAAATGACCAGAGGATTAGGATTATTCTCGTTCTCAAATAAAACATTCCCTAATGATCCGTGGTCATGTTACCAAATGTTGGGAACTCAATTAAAAATCACGTTTTGATTTTGATTAAAACACGTCGTTGGTCATCTATATGACGCCGAAATTCTCAGGTTGACATCCAAAATACCACACAATTGGTTCAACCTGCAAATTCATTCTTCCCGATGGAGGTCTTGGGCTGGTAACGATAGGCACTAACTCACTTATGTGACTGTCATTGGTGACTTGGCCGTCTCGCCCGCGAGAAAACCGCGCGAGACCGAAAAAGCACGCAAGGCGAAAGGAAATGGTCGCGGGGATCACCAGAGGAAGGGAACTGCGAGGCGAGAGTCAAAGCTTTGGCTGGCCTTGCGCTCCGAGCGGGAGAAAGGAAATGAGAAGAGAGAGACCATCCTTAGGGAAGTTTGCAGTGAGAAGGCAGGGAGCTTCCGGCGAAGCGATCCAATTGGCTGGCCGGTCCGCTTCGCGAGTTTTTTTTGGGCTCTCGCGGATGTGTTGGAAGGGGGGTGGGTGAGTGGTCTGTTTTCGGGGTGGAAAGGGAGTGGGTGGGACAATAAGGAGAGGGAGAATGGTGGGAGCAGAGATACTTATAACGATTTCTGGTCGGAGAAGTGGGCGGGTGAAGAGAGGTCTTAGGAGGAGGGACCGAGAGGGGAATGGAAGGAGGAAGGCAAGCTACGTGCGGTGGATAACTCGAGGTGGCGGGAGAAATAGCGCGGAAATGCAGAAGATGGTGGAGTGCGAAGGGAAGGCGGTGGTGCTACAGTCGGGGGGGACGGAGAAGAAGAAGAGGCCTGCGGCGGGGGGCAGTCGGAAGACGGATAGCAATCGCCGACGGTTTCGGGGCGCGCGGGTGCACGAGAAAGGACTGCAGCGGGAGTGGATCGGGAGGTGTTAATGGGATAGAAAACAGTGCGGAGAAGGGTAAAAGGAGGTGAGGATGAGGAGATAGGGTGGCCGAGAATAGAGAGAGAGGATGATTGGGGAAATGGTAGGGAAGGAGAGAGAGCTGTATTCGGGCGGGAGGTGGACGAGGGGGGCTGAGCAGGACCTGGAGGGGATCAGCGGCGGCGTGGGTAGGGGTATCTGGTGGAGGTGAAGGCAATCGGGGGTTGAGGGAAAAGCGAGGAAAAGAAGGGGTGAGTTGGTTTCGGGAGGGAACAGGGTGGTGTGGGGGGTGACGAATGAGTAGGGGGCAGAGGAGGGGGAAAGGTGGAGGAGGTGGTCTGGGGAGAGTGGGAGGGGGGAGCTGAGGGCGCTGTAGGGGCGGGAAAAGAGGGGGGTGAAAAGATAGGTGGAAGAAAAGAGAGGCAGGTGTCTAAATGGCCTCAGGTGGAGGGGGGAGGAGGTGGGGCGAGCTTGTTACCGAGGATAAAACGACGTCCTCGGACGATTTACTCCCCCACTCCCTCCCCCATTACCCAACTACCTCCGGTTCCCTCTCCCTCACGCCTCCCTCTCCACTCCGTTTATCCCACTCCCCGTCCTCAGCACGCCCGTCCCGGACGACTGCCTCCAGTATTTGCACCGCCCGCTATCTCTCATACGCCTCCCGCTCTTCCGCAGACCAGTTCATCCTTGAGGGTTCGCCAGTACTTTCCGGCAAGGCGTCATCATACTCGTACACGGCTTATATCTCTCTGCAAGAGCCGAAAAGCTTGAGTAGAGAGAGAGAGAGAGGAGGGCTCAGATTCATTTTGATATCGCATCAGCATCGTCCCTGGCCCGTGCATAAGAGCCCGTTTTCATCCTCCCGAAACTTGAGATACTTTCCCTTAGCAACCCTCCTTCTCCACGTAATCGTGGGGATGGATTCATGGGGATGGGTGGATGACCATAATTTCGCCAAAATATCCGACCCCAGTCCGACAATCTGTGATCCCCAGCACCTCAAGGGCATTCGCCCGCGAGGTAGGCCCGTGCCTTTACACTGCTATCTTAGAATTTCCTTCGAGGTCGCTCTATCCTCCCACTCCATCGCCTGCTGTTTCCACAGCGTCCATATTTCCTCTCCTGTCTCCCTTCCTGTGCATGTTCAGCTGGCCCGCTCATTATTGCTTCTCCTACTTGTATATTCATGCGGTCAAACACAATTTCACGCCCCGAAAACGTTCTAGAACCCTGCCTTACATATCGTGAGTTTGCACTCAAACTTTCGGAAAGGAGTGGGGAATATATGGAAATTTTAGAATGACGGGTACTTAGTAAGCTCGGATGACTTCAGCAGAATTGATGAAAATCATGATATACCCACGAATTCTCCTTGTTCTATTTCTATTTTACATTACCGAAACACGACTTTACAGAAGTTCTGTATTCCAAACAAATTCAGAAGCAAATTGCATATACCATTATGTCACATGCAAACTTTAGTATAAGCTATTCTAATAGGCCATCAAAAATGGAATTAGTGAGAATTAAAATGAAGATGTAGAAAAATATCAGCAATGATACATTTTTTAAACTTTCTTGTTGTAGTTAACTCGCTTGATTTCAAGATCAACAATTAAATCCGAAATGTTATACTTCACGTTAACCACGGAAAAGTCCGTTTACTCAAAGCATTTCAATCGTAACATATATGTATAACACCCTTGCGCAAACCCATTGTGTTGCCATACTATTTGATTTGTTCTTAATAAATTTATTAAATTGGTTAGGTTGGTCAATTTTTTTACTTCTATCCCAGCAGTAAACGCTATATATGGGTTACCATCTAATTTTCACCTTGAATGCGAAATGGCCCGGTACTTCTCAGGAGTCTCCGATGCCGTTTCGCGTCCTCCGCCGGAGGTTACGACGTCGTCCTCCGTCCACTCATCCTGCGTCGGCATTGCTCAGTAACCTCCACTCAGTTTTCTCCCTCGTCTCGCGTGCAATAGCCAATCAATTCTATTTAACTTCTTGAATCTCGGCGCCGTCCCGTCCCATTCTTCGGCTCCTTCGCCTACTCCATTGTTTACTCCCTTTCTGTCCGGCTCACACTCATTCCCCGTCCACTTTTACAAGTATTATCCTCCTTCCTGTATTATCCTCCCACCTCACCCTGCTGCTCACCTAAACGTCTCGCAGTCTCGCCGCTTTCCCTCCTCACCTAGTCTTCCCCCATTTTCTTCTCCTCCACCGCCTCCGCCATTGTTTTGCTTCCATTTTCATTTGAAGATTCTCTCACCCCCTTCTTCACCCGTCAGCTCATTTCCGCATCGCATTTCGTTTCCTCCCGTTTGGTTCTCTGCGATTCGTACCAACAGCCTTTTGATGATACGTCTGGTCACGCGGCTAGCTGTGCATCACTCAACGGTCTTAAATGCCTGTCTTTTCAACACATTGCCGAGCCATCATTAGCCAGAGCCGAGAGGCTCGTCCTGCCCGATTTTCAAGTTACGAAGTTGCTTTTCGTGGAGTCAATTTGCATGCCTACTGATTATTTTGCATTATCTTCTTTCGTGGAAAATATCTCTCCGTGCTTTCCATTTACGCATTTTACGTTTGCATATTTGAGATGTTTTATGACGAGCTTTGGAACGTCATAACACTACCTTCTCAGATATATTTACCCTTTTTCTTCCAGATTTATCTATTCATGAGATTATTATTGCGTGACCAAATATAGAAAAATGTTCAACAGGAAACTTTTAGTAACGCCTGGTTTCTATTCTAAAAACAGGTGGCTTAGAAATAGTAGTCACAATAATCAAATCAGATAATTAAGAAACAAACTTAGCATCGTTACGCACGTTTTCTGTTTGGAGTTACGTAGTAATGGATATACCTCTAGTGAATATTTCCTGTACGTAGTCATATAAAAAGGAAATATGATATTTATTTTTATTCGGCTTCGAATTTCGCTACCTATATATTTTACAGCGATAATATTGTAATAGGTGCTTCATAAGATTGCTCCTATGATTATTTTTGCCACAATATTTTAACTACGGAAACTATTTTCAAATACTACAAAAGCTATTTGCCCACCCAACGTCAGGGGAAGATTTCCATTTCTTCTACTTAAAAACTCCAGTAATTATTTCCTTTCCTTTTACCATTAAGTAGGTAGGTACATTACCAACCACTCTCCTGAATTTTGGCTCCAAGCAATGGAAATGACAAAAGTTATGCCATAGAGAAGAGCAGGAAGGTCGAATCATAATCGGGAGTATGGAGCAATGACATGAAAATCAACTCCATACCACAATCTTGCAACACATGCTCGGGGTATCCGGACACTGGACATCCACCCCTGACTATGTCCTAGCTTTTCAAATGCCCCTTGGTGTGGACGTGGGGAAATGGTCAGTCCCAAATAACAAATTAGCCTTGGAGAGTAAATGAAAGCTCTTCAAGTTTGCAGAAGCCTTCGCCAAGTCGGTTGTGTCTGCCGAGTGCTCGACGAGGCTCTCACCGCGCGCTCGACCGCGGAGGCAGACGATCCCGCGGACAACTCCGGAGGGCGCTCGGAGTGAGTTTCGCGCCGAGAGCGGAAGAAAGCGGGCCCTTACTTTTTCTCCGCATTCACATCAATTCAAGAGAATATATCAACTCCATGCTAAAATTTCAATTTGCCGCAAAAGCTGGGATTACTTCCGTGAAACAAAAACGGCAGACTAAATCTCGACGTACATTCTTCAGTCTGATACAACAAAATCGCGATCGAGTTGCTCGTAAATTCTTATGGCGTTAAATTTATTTGACATAATACTTTACTCATCATGCAATATAATGAAACTCAAGTGTGACTTTAAGATAAACTTCAGGTCGATTATTTTGCGAAAATTTTTTGTGGATTAACGTACCTTTCTCGTAATAAGAGTTCAATGTACGCACGCACGCTGCACAGGATACCTATGAAAACCATAGGATTGCCTTATGGATTTAAACTGAATTTGGACTGTAGTTTGGATTTACGATATTTCTAAATGAAATCAGTACTCTTCTAATCAATAGCATATGAAAATGAAAACGGATATTTACAATGAGCTTATAGAAAAAAATACAGAATGACTTTTAGAGAAATTTATTTTCATGTATCACAAGAGGCGAACTACAAATATTTGAATTAAACCAATAGTTACGGTATGATATTTTCTACCGTTTTATAATATTAAACGCAAATTTAAATAAAAAAATCCTTAACACTGCAAAAAAATCTTCAAAATTTGGGAAATAATATACAATATGTACACATTATTTGCCAATTAATTAATTAAAACTTTATAAGGTGAAAGACATACTATTCATGATTCAATCTTGAGAGCTAATCATTAATATCGACAGGTTTGTCTTTTTTCACAAAAAAATTATCTTTACGTTAAATATAATTATTTACATGAGAAAACAAGCTATTACACGCACATTGCTGTCGTCAAGTAATTTTTAATTATGACGAATTCGCTTGCACTCGCTTTAGTGATCGTGAAAGATGGGAAGAAGTCTTCTTTGTAACGAGCTCAAATATGGTAGTTGAACATTGGCAGTGTTTTCCTCATGGGAGAGTGGATAGGATTTCTTTCATTTTAGTATAAATTAGCAATATAAGTTCCAAAATTTCCTAGCATCGACCTGTAATTTTTATTCAGATAGCAAAGTATTACACATAATAAACATATAATAAACATCCAAGCTGATAGTAGGTCCCTAAGATTAAACAAAATATTTCAAATTGAATGGAGCTTACAGTTGAATCTTGGGAAATTAAGTGATGAACTTATTAGTGGGGAAAACAATATAAATAGCTGTATCGGATCGAGCCAAGTCACCCGGACCTGTCATGACGCGCCCATATCAGAAGAAGAATTAAACGATCTGTGTAACGTTTCTTCAGTAGATGAACCGTAGGAAAATGTTATGGAAAAGAATTATTATCTCTTTATGGATAGGACATATTTAGATTTATATGACATTTGTAATTTATTGTAGAATAGATTGAGATATCGTTCAAAGAAAGAAGGCAAGGCTTTAAAAAATAATCAGGGAAATAATATAAGTGTGAACGAATTACTACAGAAACTAGGCGGGCATCCCTCCGGACACGAAGAGAGCAAGCAAGGCTAAGACCATAAAGGTACAGGTTCGAGTTTCCTTGTGAACCGAGAAAATATTAGGATCCCACTCTCTATTGGTAGATCAGACCACTCGGGTGAAATAAAATAAGAGGAATAAACTCTGACAAGGACGGATTTAAATACTCGTTCCTTCCATCTAGACATCTACCACAATAACTCTCTGCGAAAAGTCATATTGCCAACTGTCATCTATTTCCCAAACGAATTATTTTTACCCGCAATTGGATAAAAGCATGTTATACAAACACACATTTGGTCACAATCCTCCGTGTCTACTTGCTGAGTGTGACGTAAACAGGTTAAGGGTCCATGGCATAAGTCAGAAGACCTTAACTCATCCTGGCTGCCAACAGAACTGCAAAAATCAATGCATCCTGCTCGACTGGGATCATTTAATGACTAAAATTGAAATTTTTGTCTGTGACACGTTCGATAAACGAACATACTTGTACAAGGTCTGTTTCAAGAATGAGTAGAATAACTCTAGGGAAAAATGTACTGCAGATCAAAGCACAAATTGCGAAAGTTCTTCATAAGAGCACCCTTATGTATTGACATAACAATGCCAGTGTCTCCGCCAGTTATGGCATGCTTCCTGTAAGGCATCACCAGGGGCCTCGTTCAGCCACCTCGTCATGGCCTCTTTGACATAATCCAATGGTCCAAAATGGTACTCTCAGGGGTTATATACTTTGGTCTTACTCAAAGACCCATGTCTTGCCACCAGGAACCACCCATTCTAAAACATTTGGGTCACCTTCACCGTGGTCCAAGAGATCCAAGACAAGATTGTCACACAAGCAGCCTTCCGACAGCACGTTGGGGAACAGTCTTGACACACATTCCTCATGTCTAAATCTTCAGTAAGAATGCAATGCACTCTGGTTTTCTGAATATTTCATTCTTCTGCTAACATCCTGACACTTGGGAGTCAATCAGAATTGAGTATGTATCCCACTTTTTGAACGTTTTCATCACACTATGTTGTTGATGCATGTCCAGGGCATTCTCTTCTCACCGTCAACCTCCTCCCTACTCTCCCGGGACATCTTGTGCCAGCGTAAAACCATTTCTCAGGACATTGCTGTATCTCCCGAACCCGATTTTCCGAGCTTAACACAAAATGTTATCACGTATTGTTGCTCCATGGAACGTGGCATCGTAAATTTGAGAGGCGACCCTCGAACAGGGGTCCGGTTTCGTAATGATCAGCACACTGTAACGGCCCACAGACAATCTACGTGGGTCGTGTTGCTTTCCCAAGACCTCCCACCACCTATCCCGCCACAAATCGCCCAACTTAGCCGTCCACGTCGACGGATAAAATCATTCTACATTTTTTTGGACGAACGATGCATGTATACCATCTTCTCTTCACGATCATCTTTGAAAATCAAATTTCATGATAATATTTTTTCAGAAAGTTTGAATATTCTAATTCTGCCTCCATAAATTACGGTGCTGTATTATGGTTATGTTAATAGTCTATGGTAGATCAAGGTTTTTACCTTGAAAACCAATACTTCATTTGATCTAACCGAATTGTAATAACGTTTGAGTACTGCCACTGATGAATAGGTACTTGCCAGTAAATTAAAAAAATTACTAATTCCAGATATTTTAAGGCACAATTACACTGTGTACTTCATTTATATATCCTTCAACTTCACTTTGCAGTCTTACTGAATTCAATTAGATTCATCGTGTTCTCAGTGCTGTGATATTTACTATAATCTTCGGTTTGAATAATATTTCCATGTGATTACAATGGTCCACTGTTTTTCATTTCATTTTGCATATGAATTAAAATTTATAAGAACTTTTTCAATTTCCTGAACTTAAAATCCTAATTTCCGGAAAATCAAATGAAAAACACAATATTCCTTACTCACCACCAAGTTAATAGTTGATTATATTTCATAGTTTATGTTTTTCGTTGGTTATAGTTTATACGTGATTTTTAAGTGCACGTGATGATTTTTCAGTGCCTGTGAATTTAAATCAACGGAATCCGTTTCAAACAATAATTAGGCAGTCGGTTACAGCTAAATTTACAATCAAATTAGATGCCAATTTAGTTCTTTTAATTGCTTATCGTGGTAATGTTATGTGTGTATGACCGGCGCATATGAGAGAGGAGGGAGTTAAAATAAAAAGAAACACAAATTGAAATAGATTATCCTCTATCAACATTTAACATCTATCTCTTTATAGTACGATTCAAGTGTCACAAATAAGAAGAGAAAAGCTGATTTAACTCTATTTGAAGTTAAAAATATAAGAAGCTTTTTAAGTCAAAATTACCTGTAGAATAATTTTGCTAAAACTTGAACAGATGATCCTCAAACAACGGGCGATAAGTATTAAGCAGAAAGTCGAACGAATTTATGTATACTTGAGAATCGCTTTTCGGAGAAAGAATCTTTCAATTTGAATTCCAAACGCGATGCTGGCGTTAGTCACAAGAGTAAAAACTTTTAATCGATCCTCAGCAACTTCCTCTTGGTTTCAACCGCACTACTACCTTCAACCCTTTCATCTGTTATTGAGACTGATTTTATTTCATTTAAATTTTATTTAAAAGTCTGCCAGACGCCTTTTTTTCCAAATTTCATGAGAACTATCACAATTATTATGAAGTACGAAGGCTGTTTAAGAAATATTTGTCATAAATTCTTTAACAGCACAACTTATAGTGGACAAATTTAATTTTAGGTTATATTGCCATCTTAATGGGTAATGTAGGCATACGAGTAAGTGTTACAATTCCAATAATATAATCCAAGTATTTCACCATCGGGGGCCGTTTCAAGTTGAAACATGCTCTGTTCAACCATAGCTAAAATTAAGGTAAAATGCGACGAGTAATACGCTGCACTGAAGTTTGCTTTCGACAGAATGAATGGCCAGCCAGGCTCATATAACGCTACAGGAAGCTTACGAAAACTCTGTTTTTCCCCATTGATAGGATATAGGATGATTTAAAATGTTTAAAGAAGGTTAAAAATCAATTTTAATAAATAGTGGACCCGGAGCTTTGGCCATTACTGTTGCGAAAGCAAATAGTAACATCTGTCTGTGCTACGGTGAGAGAAGATCATCGAAAAGCTTTAGAGACAAGTCAGAATTATTTAAAGTTTCACTGGGTGCCACCCCCACCTTGACGACATGAGACGTGTTTGTGCCCGGTGGGTGCCGAGACTGCTCATAGCCCAAGAACAGGACGTGTACGTGCAGGCTTTATTCGCAGTTAAAGTTTTAGGAGTTTCTTTCCACGATTATTACTACGAAGTAACGTAGCAAAGAGCAATACCTTGGGCAGAAATTTCGACATCGGCAACAACAAAAAATGCCAACGTGGTGGATTTTACTGGGGAAGCTACGGCCATATCATTTTGTAATATTCAAGGAATAGTGTTTCAGCATGTCACACCAACGCACACAGCTGTAAATGGTGCATACTATGGAAATGTGCTGAAAATCCTCCAGGGAAATGTCAATTGGAAAAGGTCACATTTCAGAGCAAGAAACATGATGCGCCAGAGTAATGCACGGTCTCACATCGAAAATATCAATGCTCAATATATCGCAAAACCTCATTCTTCCTGTACTACAGACTCCATGTAACGTTTTCTATTACCCAATGCAAATAAATATCTTCGTGAAAAGTATTTTTTATTATCTAAAGCATTGGCGAAGGATTCTTAGGCAGTTTTGAAGGTCCTATCAAAAAATGACGGCCATAATGATTTCAAAGACTGTATAATAGTTGAGAAAAATGTATTGCATTCAATAAAAACTACTTCGAGAAGAACCTTCAAAAATTGGAGGATGAGTAAAGTTATGTTGTTGCTAAGAAACTATCATAATCATTCTTTCCTCCGAATTCCTCGTAGTATCATTCATGGACAAAATTGTGTCTATCGTGTAAATATATAACTTTTTTTAAAACAATTTACAAAATCTTATTTCATTTTTTATAACTTAAATACATTAAGAGTTATATCGTATCCCACGTGCCGCGATTCCTCACTTGCTGGAAACCATTCAAATGATCAGCTAGCAAATGCTTTGGATAATAGGTGTGGAACGGAAATTTTACTTGTGTAATGTTTTTCCTACTATTCATTTTCGTGGCGTTTCAAAATCTTCCGACTTATTTTGCATGTTCTACATTTGTCCCCCTCTCCTTTTTTTAATTTTCGTTGTCTGGCGTACATAGGGCTTGATTTTTTATTAGAAGTTGGTGGTCTCTTTTAATTTACATGTACTTTCAAACTCATTACAAATTTACAAACTTTTACTTAATCGTATACTATTAAAAAAATTTAATAGAAACTTTTATCGTTTCAAGGAATTATTTAGGAGTACTAGGCCTGGTAAATTCCTATGAGAATCGACCATACTTGGAGCTTTACACCTCTTTTATAAATTTTTCAAAAGTTACTCGAGTCCAAATGCTGTATTCCACTACCTGGTGTATTTTAGTGTTCTTGTTTCCTCCAACACTGCAGCAAGTCCGATTAATACAATTTTCCATAAAAGTTCACACAAAATATTTGAGTATATCAAATTTACTATTAATTTATGCTTAAATATATCATATGATGGCCTTGGAACGAATAGGTGTGGAGTTGAACCTCCAAAGTAACCGAGACGGAGGTTATGCCAATGCCATAAGCCGATTGTCAAGAAAGTCAACGCGCTCCTCGCATTCCTCACGTCTTTTTATGATGGAAAGAGCACGGCTATTCTCTCCCTCTCTCTTCCTCTCGCTCCCCATTTCTCACTGATTTTTACCTTCCACTCCCACCTCTCCCCCACTTACCAACCACCGACTCCTATCTCCCCATTTACTCCACACTCATCCCACCATTCCACCTCCATCCTCGCCCCCTCCTCCCCTTCAACCATTCCTCCTCCATCCTCGGCCCCCTTTCCCCCCGCCCCGCTCCTCCGAAGTCCTCCCGAAAACTTTTCCTCTCGTTTTAACACTCCGCCATAAACGTGTTGGGAGCGACGCCGGCCTCTGTCGTGGCCCAAGGGCGTCCGGGACGAGGAAACGGGCCCTCTTCGCCGCCTTCTTCCCATCTCGCCCACTCCCCACTGCCATGTTTGGGCCCCGAAAACTCTTCTACTCTTCTCTCCACTACGTCTTCTCTGTCTCTCCTCCCGCTAGCCTGGCGGCCTGGGCGTTCTTCGGGCCATTTATTACGACCCGTCTCTCATCATAATCGGATCTCTCTCTCTCTCTCTTTCTCCGTCCCTCATTCTATCTCCATCTCTCCCTCGTTCTCCCTCCTCTCTTTTCGTCCCTCCCTCCGCTTCAACTCGTCTCCCTTGCCGATCTGGATGAAAGCTTCGTGAAAAGTTTCTCGAGTCCCATTTGAAAATTTGACAAAAATAAACTCGGGCGGCGCGAAACATTTTTCCTACGTCCCCGGCGCCGTCCCCCTTTGTTCCGTGTCCTTGCTGCGTTTCGCTCGCTGGGGAAACAAGTGAAAGAGTGAGAGAAAAAATAAAACGGGGAGTGGGGAACCGAAAAATTTCGCCCGAGTTTGCACTCGGGGAGCCGTGCGGACAGGTGTGCGTGTACTCCTCGCCGTGCGCTTTTGTGCGCGTCCGTCGTGTGTATTTTTTTCCCTGGGTGCGCACGCTTTCGGGAGATGCATTAAATATGTATGCGCTCAGAGACGTTGAGTTATAATCTCGCCAAGCTCTCCAATTTAAACGAAAACGCCGCGCTCACGGCCGGCGATCAAAAACGGTCGGCAGCCGAGATATTCACGAAATTCGGCGACCGAATTATGAGATAAAGGGCCCGAAATTGATGGATTCTAATATTTTTATTGCAGTTCTGGTCAGATTTGAATGTAAACTACGGCAACCTTACGCGTGGGCCTAAAGGAAGAGGCGGAATCATAAGTTGGATGGATTTTGGATTGCCACCACTGTCTGACCGGTTGACAGAGAGGATATTGGGTTGAGAAATTTCATCTGCATATAAAGAGGACGCGTGAAATCGTGAAAAACTCTGCAGATAAACATCACATCTATCAAGAATACGTTCGTGGGTAGTCGTCAACCAAAACTTCTTATGCCCTTCACGGAGGGAGGGAAGGGAGGGAATCAAGAATGGAGCCTAAATCCGAATGAGGAATACGCGTTAAATTTAGACTATTTTTGAGGCGATTTAAGGGCGAAAAAAAACTCTATATAACATCCCCGTATCATAATCAATCTGCTTTTCACACGTAAAAAGATAGCCTTAAGTTTACAACAACCACTCCATGTGTTGGTAGCTGACGCTTTAAACCTGTCGCAACTGGCATATCCCATTGGTTGTTTACTAAAGGCATTTAATTTTTTGATTAATTTGCTGTACAAGTGATAATACTCTAGAATTTGATGATTATTAACAACGACTAAGTTGTTATAATTTAGATTTCATTTAAAACATACAATGACAATAAATGGAAAATAATTTTAAAAGCTTGGATAAAAAATCGGGGAAAGGGAACTATGTAATTATGTGTTCCGATACATTCCATTGCAAAGGGCCTCTAAAAGTTTTTTTCTCCCAAAATTCGTAGATGTACACGTTATGATTGCACAAAATGCTGATTAGAAACCTATATCTGCCAGACATTCCCTGTAATAAGTCACCTTTAATGTGCAATGATGTCATAGTAATGCGTTGGCAGGTAATTCAGGAATGAATGAAAATCAAAGTATTTGCATGAATAACGATGGCAAATGGAAATCAATTTTGTCAAGAGAATGCCCTCTCGCTGGAAAACAGGATGCATGATGGCCTTTGGAAATGGCTTTAGAAATGACATAACAACTGACTGTTTGCGGAATCCACCGCTTCAGGCTTTGCGTGTTTTACGAATTTCCGACGAATGGTAGTAAAACTAGAGGGCTCATACATCAAGCCGGAGTCTTTCTCCCGTCCGAAGTCAAACGTAGTTTATCAGCCACACTAGCAGTTTTCACTTCTTTCGTAGCAGAGATTTTTTGAAAGCTCCTTAATGATTCGACTTATGTGGTTCGTGTTAATGATGAAAGTGGCAACCTGAAATATATTTGAATAGATAGTCCTTGAACACTACCTTTCTCATCATATTTGTCTGGAATTTTCTGGCATCAGGAAAGCCAAACTCGAATGACAGTTGATGCATTAATGAAGGCACACTTTTTGGGCATTAACACAAGATATTCCTGGAGACTGATCCTAGTCGCATGTTACAGAAATTGACAAATTGCACTTGATGTGACTGATAAAAATGAATAGAAAAATGTATAGGTATATATCGATTTGTAGCAAATACATGTAATCCACAGAAGAGCCATTTGAATAAGTGTAAATTAGAATATTAGCATTATTAGCTAAATAAAAACAGACTATTGCGAGGTCACTGTGGAATCCTAAATTATATTGAGAAATAAATGGATAGAGAGAAATTTCATTGAAATGAATAAATCAATACGCCTATTCAAATTGCTAAATAGTTGTGTAAAGATTAGATAGCATTATCTGTATTCGTTATTAGAATTCAAACAAGCAATAATTAACATAATAGGATAAATGTGGTGAGGATACAGAAAACAATATATATATAAACATATTCTCGAAAAATGTTAACAAAATAAAGGGTCAGTCACAAGCATGGCGATGGAACATAAACTTTGAAACAAAAAATAAAGAGATACTCAAAGCTTTGTTTTTTGTTATATAATATAATATTATATAAAAATATAATATTATATTATATTCATAAAAAACGAGTGTCTCTTTATTTCCTGTTTCTGGCTTGGAGCTGGGTGGTTGGGACCATCGAAATATCTGAGTTATTTGGGTTTTGGTTAATCTTTTCATATTTTACTATAGTTAAATGCAATTGTGAATAAAGAATATATGTATATATATATATATATATTTGAATAAAGAATATATGTATATATATATATATATAAATGTATTATTTTACCTCAGTGTATTTTTGAGGGTGAATAATTAAATTATAGGGATCCAATGTATGAGAAAACGTAGACGCCTAACCATCAATAATTTCTTATTATAAAAATGGTCACTATTCATTGTGATGCATTTTTCCTGCTGAATTACAGGGGATATAAAGCAAAAAAAAACATACTTTTGCGAATAAATATTTGGGAATTCTGTACGTAAAAACTGAACACAGTTTTCAATAATGATGTTGCCAAGGCTATATATGTTGCCAGCATTCCATCGTGGCACATTATGTCTATAAAAGTTGAAGTCCAAATTAACCCAATGTCATGGATATATCAAAGTTAATAAACTGACATTAACATGGCTGCCCCACATTTTTGTCCAATCCATCCTGGTGTATCAAGGGTATAAAAATATCAATTAAAATGCCAAACCATCATTTAGTTGGTTTATTGCAATTGATTGACGCATTAAAATTTTTTTAGGCAAGTGAAAGAAATTGATGTGCAAGCCTCGCATATTTTGTCTCTGGGGTGTTGATGTTCATATTAAGTAAGAGAAACACTAATGTCCCTTTAGAATCCGGAAAAAAATTACGTGAAAAATGCAGGCAAAACGTGCATCTGCAAACTAGTTTAGGCAATTAAAGTTAATCAAATAAGCAACAACATTTGCGATGATATCACTATTAAGTGAGTATGAATAGGCATTAAGCCACGCCAAGTATGGCAGAACACGATGGAATGGATAAAAACCTACATTCAGGACCTCATTCATCAGTATGCACCACTTCACCACGGGTGGTATACGTCCACTTTAATATCTTGTTTTCTTCAAATACTTGGACTGAATATCCATCGAAAAAAACCTTCTTGTAATTTTTCCAACTGCTTCCATAAAATACACAAAGGGACCCTAGGATGACTAAGCATAACGAAGCTCAACCTTTCCTTTTCATGTGACTACCCTCGCGTGTAATTAATAAAAACACATTCAAAACATAGCCCGCCATTTTTTTCGTCGCTCGGCTTTACGACGACGGAATTTTGTTGAAGAGGGTTTAATTCATTGCTGACAATCGGATTTTGGACACATTCGGTGGGGGCACCACCCCCCACCCCTTACTGCTTATAACGATCACTTTTTTTCCGTCCTTGCCGAAGCCCATAGTTTTGTACATTTACGAAACGTCAGCGTCGGGTCAGCTCAGCCAACCGTCGGACGAGCGTTATCGCAACAATAGCAGTTCGCATCCCGCGCGTCGGTCCCTCTGTCGGCGGGGGCGTCAGCCGTGAGGAGACAGCCTAACCAGCGGCCACCCCCTGAGCCCCCAACCGGGTTCCCGCTCCAGCCGGCTCGCGCGTTTTTCCACCGTATAATGAATAACAATAATAATCCCACTGGCCATAAAAAAACCGACAATAAATAAATCTCCAATCACTCCAAAAGATCACAAACTCATCCTTCCTCCTGGCCGCCCTTTAAGCCAGACGGACTCTCCCAGGACGTAAAACTCACGTCAAAAAGGGACTCAAAAAAATCCCGAAGGCACCCCGGGAAAAAAAACGAGTCCCCCAATTTCTTTTTATTCCTGAATTCCGGGCTTCAAAAAAAACTCGAGAGATAGGACGGGCACGCACTAGCACAACGAGGTAGCCAGCAGCTGGTTATTATACCCTCATCTCTCCTCCTGCTCCTCCCTCTTCCTCCCTTCCCTGTATCGCTCCCTCCTCCCGGATTCTCGCGGTGCTGGAGGTAGGAGAGATGGATAGAGGGAGATGGAGAGAGAGAGAGAGAGAGAGGGAAGGGAAAAGGAGAGATGGTATCTTCAAAATAGGGGAGTTTTCACTCCGAAATGGACGGAGAGAGTTTTCAGGGGGCGGAGGGGGACGTGGGGGAGGGCGGAAGGAAGAGTGATATCGGGGGCGGGGGAGGGGTGGGGGGGGGGCGAGAATGGAAATCCAAACCACCGTTCTCTTCAATCCTCCGCACCCCTCCCACACTCACCTCCCCATGCTTACGCACGAGAACAAGAAAGCGCAACTCCCTCCCCACTCCTCAAACCGTCACTACCACAAGTCCCCAGTCTCCTTTTCATACGAATCGGCTTCCTAAACTATCCCAACATATCCTCTCCCCTACCCACTTTTCGGCGCACTTTATACATTCCCCACTCCATTCCAGTTCTCCATTCCTCTCATCCCCCCACCCCTCCCCGTCCTCCCGCCACCACCGCCTCCGACCCCAGACGAATTTTTCCGAGTGAATTCTTCTTCTCGGCCCTATCCCCCACCATTCCGCTGCTTTCTTCGGAATTCACTCTTCTCCCACCTAACCACCCCCCAAGTCCACCACAGTACCACCCCTTTCCTCACCCACATCGCCCCTTTTCCTTTATACTTAAAAACCCCTCTTTTTTTCTACCGAGGAAAGGTGTGGGGATTGGAGGGAATAAGAGGAGGGACCCCAACGAGGTTATAATGAATGGGCAATTAGAGTCAACACACACACACACAAGAGAGCGCGCGCGAGGGCGCAAACGGACGCGGGCATAGCGACGGGCTCTCTGGCGGGCGACCGGGAGCCGCTCTCGCACCGATAGGGCGCTCGGTAGCCAGCGCATTCGTCTGCGTCGGGTCGCGGCAAGCAAGCAAGCAGGCAAAGGATGATGCGGGGATAGACCCGGGATACAAAACCTGCCAAACAATTAGCGACCATTCCATTAGTGACAAATCGGTTCACACCTTCGTCTCCCAAGATATTCCAATCAGAATTCTAAAAAATAGAATGGCCATGGTCGCATCATCACCTAATACCATCATAAACGTGTTTTTAAATCATTATTCTGCATGTCGAGGGTCGTCCATCTGCTCCTTTAGCGGACCTAACCGTACATCAACACTTGTTCTTGCGGGAACGGAACCAAAGGAACCAGAGGGCTCTCAATTGTGCTCATGGTAAAGGTTTTTTGGTGCAGTGGGTAAATTATGAAGGGCCGTGGGGAGGACTTGAATCAAGGTAAGATAAGAGTGTCGTCGCGAAAGACGAAGGGATGGCAGGACGAATGAATGACCGGAGCGTCGGAATGAAAGAGAATTTTTCGGGACAGATCGGAGAATTGAAAGAGTGGGGAGGCAGTCCCTCTTCCCGTATGCGTCAAAAAGGATGGATCACAAAGGATACGGTAGTTTGTGATACATAAAGGAACTATAAAACACCCGCTATGTCAAATGTTGTGGAGTCGCAAGTGGCCCTCCAAGTGGTTCCTTGAGATCTTTTGTAACCTTCTGAGCCACTAGGCCCTTTTCCAAAACATGGACAATTCATTAAGCATCCAGTTACCCACCACGTTCTTCGAATGTCTAAACCTATTCTCTGTGAACTACGCTTGCACCAACATACAAAATATGGTCATTTTTCATTTTGCATTCAAATGTAAGTGTATTTGCGCATGAAAGAGCTCGCGAAACGATATTTAACCGCTGGATTCCAAAGGTTTGCACACACAAGTAAACAAAAAACAAATGGCCATACAAGAAAAGAGGCAATCCCATGAGAATTGAATGTTTGGTGGCATAACCACCTCCTTCAACTGAAGGATGGGCAGTCCTATCTTTCTTTCAAAAGATGCGTTCAACCATCAAAAAGTCAATGCTCAAGTAATCATACCCTTTTTATATTCTATGTTTGTTGTATATTTTTTTGTCATCCAACGGTAAAACAACACTTCACGAGCATTCGCACTTTTATGTAAAGTAAACAATGGCAGTATTTTGCATGTTTTATGGATTCACACACACATGAATATTTAAATATATACATGTATTTTTACATAAAAATATATATAAACCATAAACACAGAAATCAACCCGAAGGTCGATTTGGTAGGTGAGAAGGTAATTCACCCAGTACCAAGACCGACGCCGTGTGAAATCACACATAAGGGTAGCCAGTTCCTTTCCCTTTGCAGGTAATGGTTTCCCAGGAACATCTAGTACCCGAAAAATCACATAGCTTGGAAGAAGCTGCAGGTGCCCAGAGTGCCTTGCCCGGGAATCAAACCCGGGACCCTCCGGTCAGTATTCCAAAGCTCTACCCCGTGGACTACCGCGACCCCCCACCCACCCACACACACACGTTTTATATATATATATATATATATATATACATACATATTTATTTATTTAAAGAAAACTGTTCTCTCGTCTTCAGCCTATTACTAACGTGATTCCCTGAAGGCATTAATTGATTAACAAACCGGTAATCCGTTATTTCAGTCAAGCAAAAAACTCTCACAAACAAAAAAATGTTACTGTGAATCCACCGAACGGATTATTTTACGATTATCCAACCGAATCCCTGAGTTACAATAAGAATAATAAGTACACGCTCTCATAAGCACGTCACGCATTTAGGGCTCTTGCTGGTAATAAAACGTTTCGTCTCGCTTCGAAGCGGGAAAATTGGCCCTACCCGTCGTTCGTGTTCCCGACCCCTACACTTGGAGTATGAGTCGTGTTAGATAATAGGATGGGGCGGAAGTTATGGTTAGGAGGGGGAGAATAAAACTAAGATGAGAATATGGATCGGAAAAGGATAACAAGATCACAAAGAGAAGAACAAAGGGAAACGACGAGGCGATGCATGGCAAAGCCTATACTTTGCGCTCAGTTGAAAGAACATGGAACTTCAAAAATAATGCTTGCGTGTCCAATTTTAGCGTTAAATTCCTGACAAAATCACATATTCATAACAATTGAGAAAACGCGTAACAATTTTCGGAAAAAGGATAGAAAAATGACATTAAGATAGAATCATTAAAATTGCATGCTTGTGTTTATTAATACGTTCTGAAAAGCCATTAGTAACGGTAATTGTCTGTGGACCGATGTTAATCTCAAGTGAAGTAAATCTGCTGACGTTTAACAATTGAACAAAAAAGAGAGATACTGGCACGAAAATTCAGAAAAATAAGATACAACTACAAATGCCGTCCATTCTCATAGCAGAACTATTACTAAAGTTAAGTTTAAATGTTAAGATGGCTAATTTAAATGATAGAAAACGAGGCGTAGTAGGGCTGAGATCCTCTTCACTGTTGGTGTCTCACAAACTCACGTGATATTAAGCATAGCCTTCAAGGTAACCATCGCTACCGCATGATCCCAATCCTGAACCCTTAAAATCTTTCTTTACGCCTCCGTGAAGCGGCAGGGGTCTGCCATAAAACGTGCGGCGAACCGCATGCGGCGGGTGAGCCGCGGGATGTGCACCACTGATCTAGACCAACATAAAAACACACCGAGGGAAAACATCCACTTAGTAGAAGGGGTCATCATAAAAAAGAGAAGGAGCGGCATTAGGATGGAATGGAGTCACATAAAAAACAAATAAGGCTATGTAAATAAAGCCAAGAATTCAAAACAAGACGGAATATGTGAGGGTAATAAGAATAAAGGAGTGGGCGTTACAGCCTCGATGTTTGGAAAATTTTCTTCGAAAGGAATGAAGGAAATCCTGAATAATATCGGATATGGGAAGATGAAAATCATAGGAAAAGGGAAGAGGTAAAAACAAGAGGCGTTAATTCAGAGGCAGGGAAAAAGGGTGTTTGGTTAGGTGAGAAAAAAAGGAGAGAGGAATATCAAATGGAGAGGTGGCAGAAAAATAATATTGGTCATAGGAATCTTCACCAGATGAAACTTGTTGAAATATTAGTAGGTTCTTAAAAAACCTTTTCCACTTTTCTTTTCGGCATTTCATCTTTCGACGAAGCGAAATCATAGAAGAAAGAATGCAAAAAATACTTTGTACCTGTGTTTAATTTTTATTGATGGGCACTTTATTCTCAAGATATTTTTACCCTCCTTCTGGTAACCTCTGCTCGTCTCCATTTCAAGCGTATATGATCCCAACCTCTTCCACTCATTCCCACTGATTATCACCGTATTACAATTCCTCTAAAATCAAGTTACACCTCACAATCTCACCCCTCACTTTTACCATCTTCCCTAATGTTTACGTTTCCACCAATTCCATATATGTACAAAATAATATAGGATAACAATGTACGTACATAAATGTTTTATTGTTTTCCAATGAAGAAATCAACTGGAGAAATAATTTTTTGTACACCGTAAATATATGCCCAGGCATCTCGACCTGAAACACCAAATAGCGTTTTAAGTCAGGTTTCTATATAATCTTCTTAATCCGCTCATTATAAACGTTGACTTTTTGTTCTTAATAGCTTGCCCAGGCCAAGTATCTTACGTTTTTTGACGTATTACGAATAAGTATTAGGTAGGGTAAAAGGAGATATTTGGACGATGATAGACCGAACTCTGATTCTGTTATCTCCACGGATGCAATTTACACAGCCACCGCCGGCCACAAGTGAGTGATGTTATGATAGTACCTAGCTACGTGACCGCACCTTCATCACTGAATGGTTGGAATCAGATAAAAATTTGAGTTTTTCTCGGCCATCTTTTCTGCCACAAAATATCCTAAATCCCATTAATTTCCCGTGACCAATTTTATATTTTCCTGGATGTTATGGGGCTCCAATTTTTCGGCGTTTGGTTGACCTATCAGTGCTCTCCGGCCAATTCTACCCCTTAAAACAAAAAAATAGCCCTTGAATTACACACGTAGGAAAACTTTCCGTTAACCGTCAGGGTTACTCAGGTGATGAAATAAGGCCGTCTCCAAATTGTTACGAGGCGAGAGCGAGGAAGATTCTTGAACGTGATCAACCCAGCCTGGACCCTTGAAAGGAAAAAGGGTGAAGGCAACAAGACGTGGAGGAAGACGACGCGAGGGTAACGGTAGGTAAAGAGGGGGCGCATCGCGGTCCGGAGAGAGAGGGGAGTGAGAGGGGATTGCTGATAGGTGAGAATTGGGGGAAAAGTAAGAGACTAGGGGAAAAGGAAGTTGGGAACGGTGGTGTGTAATGGCGGGGTGGGAAGCGGAGAGGAAGGGGGATGGACGAGGGGTAAGGAGTTGAGGGATTATTGCGGCGCGGGAGGCGGGAGGAGGGGGTTGGTAGGCGTATAAGGCGAGGGAGGAAATTACAGGGGGCAGGATAGGTGGAGGTAGGAGAGATGAGGGGTGGTTGGAGGTTATGATAGGAGTGGAGTGATGGTGGAGTAGGGAGGTAAAAAAATTAGAGTGGGGGTTGGAGCGTAATGACGGGGTGGATCAGGTGGGGGTGGCAGCGTGGCTCGGGCGGTGGATGGATCTGGAGCAAGCGGGGCGCACACAAGGGGGAAATGTCGCATCCAAATTAGCCCTTTCCGGGTGTCTTTCAAAACTGAGGTTTGTCTCCAAATCCTGTTCTCGAAAGACAACCTACACCGCACTCAAGAGCTCTTTGACGCAACCAAATTCGCTTCTCTTAAGAATCGAGTGTTGTGTTACGATTTTTTTCCTCCGACGCCAAAGGAATGCCACTGTCTCATTGATCCGGTGAATCTTAAGCTAAAGGACAATGAGAGAGGCTTCCAAGAGTTGAATTTCTCCAAAGAATACTTTGTTCTAATTGGGGAGATAGGCATGCCTCCTTTATCAAGCCAGGAATTAAACTCTGGAATGCTTATGACTGGAATAACAAAAAGCTATGACAAAGTGCCCATTAAGTCCAAGGACGTTGAATGACTCAGAAGTTCACATTACTGAAGAGACTTTCAAATATACACCCATCTCGTTATCTGAGCTTGCCATTATTTCGTCAGATCAAGACAAGCTGTTTTATTTAGAGACTATCTTGACATTTCACTGTTCGCAGAAATATTATGGACATAAAACTCTCGAGAATTATTCCGGACAAATGCAAGTCACCAAAACTTAATAAAGCTTTGAGCTGCATGATTATGTTTCATACACAAAGGACCTCAGCTTCGCCACTAAGGAAATCTTTACAACTACCGTGCTTAATGCCGAGTCGTGGAATATCTCTCTTCGAATTTTTGTTGAAGGTCATCCGGGATCAAATGTGTATTGTGAATGAAATATATCAAATTAAAACGAGCCCTGTGTCAAGAGGAGCAGAAATAACGCCCTTGCAAATAAATAAACGCGTAATAACATCGTTTCTCGACCGACTCAAGCGACCTGCGCCCTATTTAACTCGCGTCGATGAGACCGTAATGCTGGAAAATGAGCCCAAAATTACCTATTTGGGGAAAAACGGGAGACATGGGGCGAGGCGAAGCTGGAAAGCAAAGGAAGTGGCAGAGAAGGAAAGAGTGAGGGGCGAGAGAGAGAGGGAGGGAGAGAGATAAGGAGGGGGAGAGAGCGAGGAAGGGAGGGTGTCGGCCTAAGTAAAAAAATAATGGAATGACATTCGCGCAATGAAGGGTCTAGAGCCGAAAGATGGAAAGAGAAAAAAATAACAAGGAGAGGAGGAGAGTAAGAAAAGGATTCGAGTTAAAGGAAATTGTTCTCGCGAGGAAGAGGAGAGCTTTGGAATTGAAAGAGTAAGAACTGAAGCGGAGAAAAAGTCGGGAGGTGAGCCGTAAACACGGCGGGGGGGGATGAGGGGGAATGATGCGGGAGGGTTACCGAGGGGAGATGGTCTGGGGGAAATGATGAGGTAGAGGAAGGGCAAAGGGGGTAAATGTTGGCCGCGGGAAGAACGGCATATAAGGAGAGGAGAGGGTGGAGGAGTGGGGACATCGAGAAGGGGGGGGGGCGGCGGCAGATGGGTTCGGTGAGTCGACTCTAAAGCCCAGGCCCAAACAAGATGGTCTACAGTAGTAATAAAGGCAGAGTTCTTTCGGGATTGAAATCAAGATGATTTGAGCGGAAGGGAGATGTACCGGGAGAGGAGTGGAGAAGTGGGCGGTCCGAATGAGAAAGGGGGGAGAAAAATAATAATAAAAGGACAGGAGGGGTTGCTTGAGAGGGAAGTGACGGGGGGGAGGAGGAGGAAAGACGTTTCGGCGGAGGAATTAGGGGTGGGGGGAGGGAGGAGCACCCTCCCATTTAAGAGTCTTCGGACAGACAAGAGGGGCGGGATCGAACGGGAGAAAGGCACGGGTGGCATGGGTTGCGGGGGAGGGAGGATGGTGGGCGGCCCCGGAATGAAAAGAGGGAAAAATTTGATGAGGGAGGGAGAAAAAAATATTCGCCGTCGGACGGGGACTGAGTGGGAGGGAGGCGAGAAGGGGCCGGAGGGAGGGACGAAGCCGCGGGGGTGGGGGAAAAGTGACCGGCGAATAGTCCGAGGATGTCGGAGTTGGGGGTGGTTGGGAGGAGTTTTAGGACGCTTGAGTCGAGACGAGTAAAGGGGGTGTACACGCGGGCATGGGAGTGAGAGGGCGATAATCGAAGCGGGGAGAGAATGAAGGCCCGGGCGCCGCCGGAGGAGTCCAAGGAAATCGGCCGACGTCCAAGATAGTGGCGCCTGGGAGTGGCGCGAGGGTGCTCGGGAAGGGACGTAAATGGTGTGTGGGGGCTGAGAGCCGCCTGAAGGTGAGATGGGAGAGGAATGGGGGCGGGGGAATAGGATGCTCGTCTTGATACATTTACCAGATATCAGTGGAGTAAGGACGAAAACGGAAATCAGGGACAGAACCGTTAGAAAAAGGTGGAGATTACAATACTGGACTGAGGTGATCGCAGAACATTGCCAGTGCATGTTTAAGAGAGGAAATACGGTACCAACATGTGGTTATCCGCAGATTGAACCCTTAAATTTCAGTAATGCAATTATTTCCTCCATAAATGTGGAGAAAATTAGGTAATAATTTAAAATAAAAACCATTCCCATACTATTTAATAATCTAACCAAATTTAGAAATTACTGGTGTTGATAGAATAATATATTTACCCCGCTGACAATTAATATTCATTTTTTTTACATATAAACACCCATAAACGCACAGTATATTCTCCGTACGCTACATTTAATGGTCATGTACTTTATAGGACTAAATTTCAACGATAATTGATATTTGATTCTTTGAAATGCAAAACGTTTGATCGTAAGCAGCACCAACGCCATATATGCGTAACTCACACATTCAGTTTGTAAATATTTTGGAGGTAAATCTAATAACAGCTGTTGTTTATGGAGGTTGTTTATCTACATCATGCTCAAAAGAAATTTTCGTTTTTATGGACCCAAATGATCTAGTTCATTCAGTGCTCAATCACACAACCAGGACTATTTCACAATAAAGACATGTTACCTACTCCCGTTGCTACTTAAATAAACGCAATAAAACCGGCGTAATATAATATTGAGAAATATAATGAAGGGATTATCAATTTAATCATTTACCAGCTTAATATCCAATAGTTAACATCAGTCCTAAGTGCTTCTCACATTTTTTACATCCTTAACTTGGCTCTATGCAACAAAAAAATACAGAATTAGTGATATGGAAAAAGTTTCTCCGAAGACATTGACAATTAACTCTAAAACATTCAAATATTTTTGACAACTGCCTTTTTTCAACTCCTTGAAGTTGTAGTCGGCTTTGGATGTATTGATGAACCAAGAACAAAGGAATTTTATTTTCTCGTTATTTTTTTAATGTTATAACATATCTTTGCAGATAAAAAAGTCAAATCATTCTAAATGTAATTTGCTCAAAAATGTGCAGACAAATTTTTGAGTTGAACAATTTAACAATGACATTTTTTTAGGATACGCTTAGACCCCTTGACAAAGTTATCAATCGATCACGGCAAATGAGTTCACAGATACCGGCCGTCATGAAATTAAATGAGGAAAAAAGGAGCCGTGAAGGGATGCCTTTAACAGCGTAATAGGGAGAGGGAGAGAGGGAGGCGGAGAGAGGCACGGATGGAATTGGTGGGAGTGGTTATTGCAATTAGAAACATGGCGTAAGCGGTCTCAAGAGAGGACTCCGCCGAGGGAGATGAAGGCAATAACAGATGGCGAAGTTATTCTCGAGTGAGAACAATTGCAGGGGATCAAGGGGGCATGTCATCGTGATCCCCCTCACTCAAGCAGAGGGCGGTCTAAGGAGGTGTTGAATTCGAGCCGCCGTCGTCGTCGTCGGCCTCGGGTGAATGGGATAGGGGAAGTCGCGGGGAAGAACTCGGGCATGCCGGGAGAAGAAGGCTTTCTCTTCGCCAAACGGGAGTTGCAATGGGATTTAGTCTTCCGCTGTCACCGGCGGCGCGGTGGAGCACCAAAAGAAAGATGAGGGGTTTAATCCAAACTTCCCGTGGCAACAAATCGATGGATTTACCTTCCCCGTGGAAGTACTAATCCTAGTTTAATTTGATATCCTACTGGAGGATAGGGTTGAGCGAGTGGTTCATATTCCACCGCCGCACCGAGGGAGCCGGAGAGCACTTGTCGAGCAGGGGATTTACATCGTTGGACTTCTGATGTGATCGTGCCATCACCTACGACTCTTAAAATCTTCACGAAGAGTTTATAAGCGTATGGAGTCAGACATTTCATCAATGGTTTTAAATCTTGAAAAACATTGTTATCAGGTTCTTCGCATATCCAATATATGAAAACAACTGTTATAGATATTATTTGTGACTGTTTAACGTTCCAAATGGATTCTAAGAGAGACTGCATACAATGGACAAAATTAATAAATGTTGTCTCGTATTAATATTATATTATTATGTCTCGTATTAATATAATGATATAACTTTCATTTAAGTGGAAGGAAAGTAGTGACTACCAAATGAAAATGTAACAAATGTGGACATAATACAGGAGGGACTAGAGCAAAATGATAGCCGGAAACATCCAGGAGAATTACAAAAAAAAACAACATTTATTTCACAGTCAGGCAGATTATTGGAAAAACAACAAGTACAGACATATTGAAAGACGTCATCGATAATTAGGGAATAGGAAAATGAGTGCCTGTACGAATTCTTCCTTAATACCTTTCTAAGCGTTGTATAAAATGTAACCTTTTCTCTAATACCCCTTTGAATTTTCTTTTAGAGATGAAAAAAAATTATGCGCTATCTAAACGCAGAAGTTGCATTTACAATATAGTTTGTAAAAAATCAAAGAGTAGTGCGATTCGATCAAACGAAAGTCATCACAAGCTAATACGATGTAATTTTTTTGGTAGAAACTAAAGGCTTACGCCCGTCCTCGATTTGTTATTTACAAATAACTTATGGTCTTCTAAGCTAACTCATATGGCCTTATGATTCAACATTATGCCCTTCTGGTGGGAGTCATGTTGCAGGTCACCGTCGCCCGAGATTAGTAAGGAGTAAATGTACGGATTTATCACAGTTAAAAAATTTGCAGGCGATGTGAGAACCGGAGAGATAAAACGATTGCAGTCTTAAATTAGGTCACCGGTAACTCCTTGGACTATGTTCTATAAATATCAACTATAACGTGAACTTAATTCAAAAATATTTTGAAAAACATTGTTTATAATTTTGCACAAAAGCATGTCGATTGTGTGAGAAAAGTTAAAATTAATTTAGTTAGAAAGATGCACGGTACTACTGAAAAATGAACTTTGAATTTCATTTCATATTATTTATAGCATCGATGCTGTCAATAATTTTTAATACTGAGTATTTCCTTCGATATTTCAGTCGTAGTGCTAAAGAATATTTGACATTGCTGTAATTAGTTACTTTATTGAGATGATATGTAGATTGATATGTTCACTAACTTTGATCCTCTAGTCAAGAGTCCTAATCATCCGTTTTGCTCTTTTTTAAAATAATTTCTTTGCTTTCAACCTTAATTGCTTTGTACCTTTGCTTAACCTTGATTTAAAAAACATCCCCCACCCTTATCAAAAAAGTATTAAAATATGTACCATATTAGTTAGTTATTTATCTAATTGTGGGTCAATTACTTGATGGAAAATAGAAAAATATCCCAATTCAGTGAGTAAGACCAATTAAAAGAAATTGATTATTCTAATAAAGTTCGTTATTTATGCTCAGTTTGAATTACGTTATGTAGATTTACGTTAAACTGTTGGTGAATAAAGGGCAACAAATACTGTTGAGGAAAAAAATAAATAAACTCTATGGCCAAATCAGAAGTAAAAACACAACACCAAAATATGAGTTTCAATTAGGAATACGAGTGATAAATACGAATCGTTTGTATCACATTTTACATTGACAAAAATTTTAACGTAAAATCACCGTCGTGAACGCAGTAGGTTATAATGCACACGCAAATCAAAGATAACATTCAATCGAGTGGATCGTGCACTGCACTCGAAGTGCTCATGCACGAGGATAGGAATTCAGCTGGAAAATCATAAGCCCCAAGGAGACGATACAGGTCCTCTTAACGGCGGAAGGGGCTTGCATTAGTTACCGCGTTACTCCATGATGTTTATATCTGTACTTCAAGAGCGGATCACAGTATCTACAAGTTTATGTGTTAAGACTTCCCTTGGATGCCTACATGAATTTTGTAACGGCCCTAGACTGTCAGATATACATAAGAGTATCCAGGCTTAAACAATAGGAGGAAGAAGGGTTGATATGTTGTAGGTGAAGGGACGGGAAATCTTCCTGTGACTGACCTAAAGGAATTGTGGGTGCAAATAATATTCATTTACTGTGATACTCGTGCATCACTATTGGGCAATACATTGAGTGTCAGGACAAGACGGAATAATTATTAAGTACAATAAATGGAAAGGCTCACGTGGGGCACATAAAAATACATGCATAAATATAAAATAGACTTTGTATACAAACAAAAATGCACAATGGTAACATTATTACGTAATTATATGTCCCTATTTATTCAAAAGTACAGACCCTGATGTTTGAGTGCCAAAAACGAACATGGTCTACAAAATATTAATTCATTCATAAATGAAGTGATACTAAGGGACGCCAAGTATCACCATTGTACACAGTTTAAGTTAAGCGTGGATATTCCAAACCTCACTGCTTTTATCTATCGCATTTCATCTGAAACCTACTCGCTCCACTCTCCGGATATGTAAGGGTGAAGTGGGGGTGGATGCGCTTCGCAGTTCTAGTTCGGAGTACTACACTACGTATTATGTATTGACAGAATATTGGATCACCAAGTGAACTCAAATCTCTTGATGAAATGGTTGACATTCTATACGGAATGAAGAAATGAAGGTGAAAAAAACACGAGTTTTGGAAACTAACCGCGGTTCATTCGACAAGTTTAAATTACGAAAGACCTTCAACGATGAACTCCGACTGGAGGAAGTGGGTAGAACGAGACCAACGGCAGCGGGAATAGAAAGGGCGAAGAGTGGGGGTGGGAGGGTGCTTTCTGGGTATCTCACTACGGAGACGGCGAAAAGGAGGATGGCTGCGAACGCATTCAAGCGGGGGACGGAGAAGGAAGGGGTGGGGGGGCGGCCAGCAAAGAGACGTCGTCTTTGCCGTCGACCTGGGGGAAGAGAGAAGAGCGGGGGTGGGGGCGTGGGTGGGGCATGGAAATTGGGGGAAGTGTTTATACGCCTCCGCGAGCTCCCGGGGCCCCGCAGGGTAGAGGGAGGAGAGAAGAGAGGCGCTTTGCGATGATGGGAATAATGAGATGTGGTCTCCAGAAAATGAGAATGGAAGACGATGGTACGAGGGGGACGGGGGATGGAGGGGCGAGAAAGGGTGCGGGAGGGAGGCGCTTGGGGGAAGACCCGGCGGAGTGTGCATGGCAGGTGGTGTGGGTGAGAATAAGACGGTTTCCAGGGGGAGGGCGACCGAGAGGGAGGGGACGAGAGAGAAAGGGGACCGGCCGTGTTCTTAAGGGAAAGATGGGGGAGGAAGGGGTTGCGGAGAACGACGACGGTGAACGGGAAGGTGGGTGGCTGGGGGGGACTTGGATAGGGGGAAGCGTAAGTCTTTTGGAGCTGGGGTTTGTCGAAGAAGATAGTGTGGGTGGGAGGGTGCTGGGTGGGAGGAGGGTGCTGGCTGGTTGGAGGGAAGAGAGAGAGGCGTGGTGGGGGAGAAGGGCGGCGTGGCGTCCTCAGCAGCGAGATAAGACGAGGGAATTTGAAACGTCGAGAGCGAGCCGCGAGCTGTGTCGCCGGAACCCCGCCAGTGAGGAGGAGCACATGAACACCGGGGAGTAGCGGGGGAGTAGGAGGGACGAGTCGGTGTAGCATTAAGAAGAAGAGTCCGGGTGTTTGATAGGACGGAAATGGAACAAGGAGCCTTCCCCCATTCCGAGCACCGCGCTCGGTGAGAGGGACCGGAGGGAAGGTGAAGCGTGGCTGGGAGGGGGGGAGGTGGGAGAGTGGGCAAAAAAGGAGAGAATCTTAAAAATTTCGCGCCCCGAATTCGCAGAAATTTTACCCCGGACGGAGGCGACCCAACCCTCCCTGTTTCTCTCATCAAGCCTCACTGCCCGCTTCCAATTCCGAGGAGGAGACATCCAACTCTCAGCCTCTTTGATGTCTAAAGAAAGTTCTTCCGGCGGAAAGATGGGAAAAACCAGCAGACTGCCATTTCTTCGGCGGTGATTCGCGGGACGGTGGCAGGTGGCAGCACTCGTGAAAATGTATGTGACGGGCGAACCTCTCTCTCTCTCTCTCTCGTTGGCTTCCATTTGAGGGTCCTGTTATTCAGCAAAGTATGAGAGGGTGCCGAAAGCAATTAATAAATTGATCCACACGCTCCTATTCCGTTGGTTTTGTAGACAGAGTAATGGGCGCGCGGTGGTGGCTTCGTTGATTCCGAGAGATGCTAACGCTAAATGAGAAGGGATAAGTTAGGAGAGCAGGTAATTATATTTCCTTCCGGGTTAGTTATATTAAAGTGCACTGGAAAAGAAGTGCTCCGGGTCACGTGCCTCCTAAATTTTAACGTATTATGCATGCAAAGAGGGAATCTGGATGGGTATCTAACAAGAAAGGGAGAAAAAACGGTTATGAACTACGAGGCAAAGGAGAAAAAGGTAGACACGCTGCTGGAAACTAGTGATAGGCAGAGAGAATGACTCGAGAATTGGAAAAGCAAGGATGTAAGTATCTACAGAGTGATTAAACTTCATAGCCATGTCGACGGCACAGATGGAGTAAGGGTTAGATGGTGTAATCTACTTGGAGGGCAAGCAGAGGAGAAGAGCCGTTTTCAACGGGAGATACGCCATAATGAAATGGTAGGTTTTATCATTAGGTGCGGTTTGTGTTACATTAGAGATAAAAATTATTCTTGGCGTCACCATGTTTTAAGAATTTTTCAAACAGAGAAAACTACAAGTTTAATGCACATAAAATTAGCACTTTTTTAAAACTTTCATAAAAGAGAGTACACGGAAATTATGATAAAAGTTATCCTAGTCGGATTATTTATCCATCAAAAGTTTAACTATTTAATATGAACATAATTACGTAGGAACCTACGAGAAACATCATAGGTGGGCTGTCTTTTCCAGAAATACATCATGAAGTCTGTATATTCTACCATATCATTTACGAAAAATGTTGTTTTTTAAAATTGCAAAAAAACTGATGAACGGGTTCATGAATTACGTAGTTTTCAAAACTAAATTTGAGATTAAAACGGAAATTACAAAGAAATAAAGGGGTAACGTTTTAAGATCGTATAAAAACTGTGTTAGAACAAATAGATCTGAGAAAATATTAATACAGTTGATGGGAATTTATTTCGGGGGTTACATCCATAAATAAATAAATATACATATATATATTTAATTTATATATATATATATATATATATATATATATATATATATATATATATATATATATATATATATATATATATATATTGATTATGCGGAAGCACTCACGAGAGTAATATAACTTATGGACGGCACAATAGAACACACAATAAAATTCAATGTGAGTGTTCTTTTACGTGTTATGTGCTTTATTCTGTTTTCTATTGTGCCGTCCAAAAGTAATATATATATATACATATATATATATATATATATTGGATTGATATAATATAAATAATATTAATGAATCAAAAGAGGAAGGTTTGGACCTCATGCACAAATGCAGGAAAAACCGGGCGATAACAACCGAAAAAAAGAAACTTGGTATACTGCAAATGAGTCAACAAAAAGCAATGAATATTCAATCACCTTAACTTTTCTTGCAAAAAAATATTTCATCCAAAACTGCAATCTCACTCTTTGTGCTGCTGCCTCCTATTAAAAAAATTCAAAGCAGATTTGTGATTACAAGCTGCTGCACTAAAATCTCAAAATATAAGCTTTAATATAATACGGCTGCTTACGGTAGGCTGAAGTTATCGTCAGAACAGTATCTATGGCTACCTTGCCTAGGAATTTTCATGCTGCAGACACCATCGTATTTGATCTATTGTCTAGATATTACGGGTTAACAAGAGACATGCCTGTCACTGAAGAAAATTGAACGGCGAACACTCCTTTTAAGCAGACAGATGATGCGTACGCGTCTTAACTCTGTCACCTCAAAATTTAGGTTAATTTCCTCGCACCCAGAAGCCTCTTCCTTTGCTCCATGTAGTCTATCATAATTTCGTGAGAGTTAACCGATCTTCGTGCTAATAACCTGTAATGCTTCGCTCCTGCTTTGATCGACCTTTGCCTTTGCTTGTCTTTGTAGAATTTCAGGGAACATAAAGTTTATCATTGCGTTGATTTAGCCGTGCATTAAGTAATAGGCTTCCTTAAGTATTGGAGTTTGTGTGAGAATATTACACCAGATGCATTGGAAAATATGAAAAGTTTCTTGAGGATTAAAAGGCTATCCATTTTTCTAAACAAAAAATATGTCTTTCACGTCAATTGCTTTACAGAAGAAAAATAAGTTTTTAAGTAGATCTTGAAATAGATGCATATTTCATTCCAAATGCGTTTTGAACTAATAGATGAATAGCGATTTCAGCAGGCCTTGGTTTAATTAAAGGAAGACGTATACGATAGAGGATATATATTTATTTTAAATAGCTATTATCTAACGTTCTCAAACCTGCGACACTAGAAACTGATGACTCTGACAGAATTAGGCAGATAACCAAAAATGTGAGCGTGAATTTATTTGCACCAAGTACATTATGTCACACTCAATAATAATTATATATCAACAACATTTTTATTTAACATTTGCAATGGAGAATGGATTTTGTCAAAATTGTCTATTTAAGGGAAACATTTTTTTCTAAATGAGTCATTGTTTGAATCACTTTGCAGAATAATAGTAATAAAAAATAGCTCTAATTACGACAAGTTCACAATCTAATGGTTATGTGGTTTCTGTATAAATTGCATTTGAAAATGCACTCCCAACGATTTTATGGCATAGGAAACCAATTTATTTATGACTAATATATTCTGACCATATCAAGGTCGGTTTCCCGGAGAGCGATCACTCGCAAGTCCAAATTTACCGATTTAAGAGGAAACTTAACTCTATTAAATGAGCATTGGCATAAGAATAGCGAAATAATATCAGCTTTTTAATGTAACGATTTAACTTTTCCTTTGGAAAATATTGTTCCAAAAATAGTTTCGCTGAGGTCAAAATACGAGAGATACTCGTGGAAACTCCAATCTTGTATCAGGGGAGCCCGAGGGATCCATGCCGATGAGCATGAGTCTACCAATATCCATATCATTCCATATACTTTAAGGGCAACTAAGGAATTTTAATAAAGAACATATCTGCAGGATTACCCGACTCATGGAATACATAAAACCCTTACCCAACAAGCATTCTAAAGACTTCTAAGGCTTTGGAACTTTCATAGTGACAGGTTAATTTTTCCAAAAATTTACGTGCATACACTGGATCCATTTTGGGTAAATCTCGGGAAAAAAAATAAAACTACCCCTGTAGCGCGCATCTTAATTCTTAATGTAGCTTTTTTTCTTTCCTCTTTATTACCCCCGTAATCAAGATTGCCTGCGCAAGGCTTTCCGTTTCAATAAAATTCCCACGGAAGATTTTCTTAACATCGAAGAAATTCCACCCACGGGACATGCTTGTATCGATCCACTTAATTTACATAGAAATGAAACGCTTTCGACAGAGTTTCATCGGTTATAAAAACACCTTTCTGGTCCAGATATATGTTGGGATGGAGGTAACGGGGGGAGGGGATGAAGTTTGAGAAGGGGCAAGGGGGGGGGGAGAGACTTTATTTCCTAATTTGTGAATGGGGTGGCGAAGGAAACCTGGAAGCCATCCGCAGCAAGACGCTCGTTTAGAAGAGGACCGAGGGGGGGGGGAGGAAGCGGAAAAAAAACTTTTCTCTTAGGAATATGTAATAAAAACGAACTTAAGAAGAGGGATACTTAAGGCCAAGATTGATAATAAAAAAACACACACACCGTTGGCCGTAAATGAAACAAAAGCTGCTCATTATACAAACGATAATGAATTTGACACGAGGATGGTGGCTGGGGAAAAGAAAAAAAAAGGAGAGCTTCCCGACTACCTTGGAGTGGCAAGGAGAAAAAACACATGCTCAGTGTTATTGCCTTAACGAGCCTCTTAAAGAAGGTAATTTCTTAAGAGTCGAATTGTATGGAGGGAGAAAAAAAACATATCACCCTTTTGTATATAAATAAGAATGTGACCATGGGCCCGGAACAGGTGATCCTTTCATTCGAACGGCAGCAACAACAACAACATGTGCGAGGTGTATCTCGTCTCCACCGTGGTCGTTTCCAACGGGTTACTTTTTATCTCGCCAAGATTCTTGCCGAGCCTTTCTCGCGTCCCGACTCGGAAACAATACACACAACCAGGCGGGTAATCAGCACTCTTCCCGAAGCACCGTGCCCACCTCCCCGCCATCTAGTTGTGTGCGTGCGATGCCGGCTTCTCATTTCTGCTCACCCCGCCACAAAACGCTATCTCACTCGCTTTGAACTTCGTCCTCCTCCCCCTTACCATCCCATCTACCTTCCACCACCCCACCCTCCCCGTTTTGCTCACCTCCCATCTCGCATCTCCATCCTACTCCCTACTCTTCCTCTCATACCATGTTTGAAGCCACACCGTTTTCAAATATAATAAAAAATACAAACAGTGTGTGGGTACATGTTTACATACCTGTACCTATATATATATATATATATATATATATATATATATATATATATATATTATTTGTATATATACGAGGTAAACCTCGGAGCGGCCGTTCAGAGACCGATACAACTCATGAATTTAGGACAGGACAAGTAACTAGAACGCATAAAAAACCTGAGACAAAAATTTAAATATTTGGGCGTCTAGCACTTTTTCAAGATGTTTGAGGATTGAATGTTCTGTGTTTCTCCTATGTCTCCTGCCCACAAAGCGTAATTTTGTCGAATATAAATATGCATGTATATGCATACACAATAAATATAAAATAACGTTACTCACATAAAGAACAAATCTGTCCTATTTTATGTTCTATTTTTCAACTTTTATAAATGTGTTTTACACAAATGTGAGATGATGTTAATGGAATTAGCACGAATAGACAAAGGCAAAAAACACAGAAACACTCTATACCTAGTGAGTTTCTTTTTTTATGTGTTTCTGTGTTTTTGTCTTGGTCTACTAGTACTAATTTAATTTACATTATATAATCATGTATTACAGAAGCAGTCACGAGAGCATTACAACATATGACGGACAAAATAAAACACAATATTAAAATAGATAATACGTAAAAAGACACTCATATTGTAGATTGTTTAGGCTTTCTACAGAAGGCCGAAAGCTCAAACAATCTACAATGTTGAGTGTCCTTTTACGTGTAATCTCTTTTATATTGTGTTCTACTGTGCCGTCCAAATGTTACATATTTATATATCATAAGTCTTGTCCCCTTTGTATGTGTATTATTATTACATATTTTTTATAACACAATGCACCAATACAAATATTTTTATTATGTTACAACTACGTATGCGTGTGTATTTTTTGTTTTATTTGCTGCATCATGTTATCTTAATGGTTATCATTTACATATAAATTTATCTAATGATGAGCACGGTGCTCTCCTCTGAGTTGGAAGCGTTGGTAGGCTAGGAAGGAGGGGAGGGGGAAGGGAGAAGATAGGAGGGGTAAAGGCGCCGTTTTATAACAAGAGGGAAACGGCCGTGATAACCCAACCACCTGCCATTTGGGGTCCCCGGCTGATAATGCGACGGCGGCTGTGAAAGAGGGCGTCATAGGGGTGGGGAGGAGGTGTGGAAGAAAATATAGTGCCGGCCGGGTGGGTGTTAACTGGGAGGGCGTTCGGGGGAGGACGTGCCAAGACGGCGCGGGGAGGATAGGAGAGGGCGGGCGGGAAGGATAAAGAAGACGACGGGGGAGATATTCGGTAAATTGGAGGAAAATAAAGGGGGGAGGGTGTAGGGATAAGGATGTGGCGACGAAAGGCGACGCACGCGGTGTGGATGAGGATGGAGTCGGTCCTGGGTTGCGATTGATGCACGTGGGTCGCACACAAGGGGGTGGGGGAGGATGAGGAAAAGGGGAAGGAGTATTGGGGAAGAGGTGATAGGTGCACGGGGAACGAACGGGTTGGAGAACCTCTTCTCACTTCGGCGCTTGTTTCCTGAGGTTAACATTCCGTCAGGGCCCGGGGATGCACCTGCCAGTTCCACGAGCCGGGGCTGACCTGCTCGTCTGGAGGATGGTGGGGAGGAGGGAGAGGGACGGGGAGGAGGAAAAGAAGATACGAGTGCCGTATACGTAAGTGACTCGGAAACAATAGCGCGGAGCCGAGGGATAGAAGAAACACCGCCGTGAGACAGACGAGAGGCATTTGCTGATGCAGGGGGAAATCGTGTGGAAGGTGCTGTGGGGGAGAGGGAGGGGGGCGCGCTGAAATGGTGGCGGGAAATGCGCCTCATGTCTAAGAGACATTTGTCGTGCATTCGCGGAGGAAAATTGTTCCTCAGGAGGCGGGAACGCTTTGCACCGTGACTTGGGAGGAACTACGGTCGAAAGACGTATGTGAAACGGTTGAGATGGTGACGCGGGCGTCGGCAACGAGACCCGATAGGTTAAGGCGTCTGGGTATATACTTAGTTGAACTTTAAACCCCTAGCATTCTTCCCACAAAGAAAATATTCGTCGCTCATTACCACGAACTTTATTTTATAAAATTTAAGAGTAAATGTTCACGGGTCGCTTTTATCGTTATAAACATAGCTTCTATAAGCTTTAACTTTATTAAAAACGATGTAACACTGTTAAATATGCCTGTAGTGTAAAATCCTCATATCTCTCATTTTGTGTAGAATTGTGAATTTAACTGCCATGAATAAATAAATATAGAAATATACGAATAGTTCTTACTGTTTTAGTTTTCTAAAGGTATATTTTCTTTAACTGTTCCTAAAAGTATATTCTCTCTCTCTCCAGTCCTTTCATTCTAACAAAAATTCTGAATCTCGCTGAAACTAAAATCATATGATACTTTCCAGTTGATTCGAATGACTACGATCAAATTTGTAAAATGTATCTCTGCTGCAACCAAATTAAGGGGAATTATGACGAACGCCATTGGAATATGTTTTTGTGGTTTATCACTTACAAGCTTACTCATGTACGGAATATTAAATTATCAATTATGGTTCACTACATTTCGAAACAATTTAAATCAAATAGAACAACATCGCATCAATTCATCATGAATCATCTGCCAATTGGTCGCGAATCATGAAGGTATTTCTGTGAATATGAAAATGCAATGTCATGACTAGGGGTCATGTAACTGACTAATGGAACACAAACATACTTTTAAATGCCAATCGTAATGGTGTTATTGAATTGCTACAACAATAAATGAGTTACCGCTAGAGCTGTTTTTACAGAATAGTTTTTGGATCCAATGTCCATCAAAGAGAGGAGAAATTCAACGCAGGATATCACCTTTTTCCCGGGCGACGGATTGACCCGTGGAACGCTTCTCCACGGGTGTTCTTTGAGAGCCCCCTTGAGAAAATGACGTGGATTATTGCCATTCATTCCCTTGATATTCAAGCCAGAGATGATTCATTTACTAACATGCAAATAGTAACACGTTGGCGAGTGACGTGCGGGGTAGGAGGGGTAAAGGCAAATCGCCAGACTCATTCGTTGTTGAAAAAGAAAAATACTTCAGGGCACTTTTGCTCCTATACCGTGTTTATTTTTAATTGGATTCCGCGACGAGGAAATGGAAAAAATCACAAATCACAGTATTGCTCTCGCCGAATTGATAACGGAGTACCCACTCATGCACGCGAAATGCAGGCTGCTCGAACGCAATAAACGTTTATGGGCATAAACATTTTTTTATTAATCTTCTGCCTCTCGGGCTCATTCAGACAGCATATTGCAGTAATTGGACTGAGATTCCAACGCGATGATTGAGGTCAGTCGTGCAATTTCTTTGCACTTCGGTTGTAGTTAATTTTAGTCAGGAGGAGCGTTTTTTTAACACGTTAGTTGCGGATCACATCAGCCAGATTTCCGGGTCATAGAGTCAAGTTTTTAACTTAAGCTACTCTGTAAATTTGCTTCTGTCTGGTTAATGAGTACTCTCAAATGCTCTTTTTTGTTTAAAAAAACTGCACGTAGCTCCGAGAAAATTCCGTAAAAATAAAATTGAGAGCTTTAAATAACAGCAAAAATTGAGATTTCAGGAAGGCATAGAGTAATTCTAATAGGCACCAAAGAATTTCACGAAAAATTAAATGTTTATGTACCAAACTCTGAATGGAAACAGGACTCGTGTCCGTATCACTGGTGTATTTTATCTAGAAAGGCAGTGAAGGAATAAAAAAACTGAGTGCAGGTACAACAGACACGAGAAAACGATAAGGAGAAGGAAGAGAAGACATCATGCTCCAGCTGAAGGCTATGGAAACTTACTGACAGTCACATTCTTGTGATAGATTTTTAATAATAACTTTTCGGAAATTTAAACAATATTCCAGAGGACAGAATCGATTTAGTGTCAAATTTGAAATCCTCTCATATATTAAGCTCTTCTCAGAATTGTAAGCACATGGTTGATTACACAGTACCGCTTGAAACGAATATAAACATGCTCGTTATTGTTCATGATATTGTGGAATTAGACGCAGGAATATTTTTCATCAGCTTCGTCAGTTAATAAAACACAATGGATATGTTTTCATAAGAAAATGAGATGTGGAGTCGTTATTTAAAATTGGTACGGCCTTTGGGTCTTTATATACGCTTTGTCCATGTGAAACCCTGCGATGAAGGCCATTTTCGGAAATGGACGAGATACAAAAATAAGCTGTCTACTTTGCGAAAAACTGTGTTTCATGAAAGAACGGAAAGCTTGGTATTATTGTTGGAATTTCTGGGTTGAAAACCACATGAAGTGCGAAAGTTACGTGCAATGGGCCAAAGTATTTCAAAAATAAAAATCATTTGGGTTTTAGACCGACACTCAGGGAAAAAAACTTTAACCCCACGCAACGGGAAATTAATGGAAGTCGACTATCGAAGAGACCGATGTAATGAATCCGTTTTCTCTCGCACAAATCGGTACCGCCACCACAAGAAAATATAATATCTGACAAAAAGGAGACGTTTCAGGCGTGATATGGTGGAATATCATGATTAATTAAAAATAGCAATTTTCCGCAAAAATAAAAGTTAATGTGACCGGTTTCAATGTTACTACATCATTATGTCATTCATCAGGTCCTGATGATGATGTAGTAACATTGAAACCGGTCGCATTAAATTTCATTTTTGTGGAAAATTGCTATTTTTTTAATAATATCGAACAATTTAAACTACTCGAAAGTGAATTGATAAGAGATTCTAAGAACCACAAATTACCCAAATGACTGGTGCCCTAACACCCTTACGAAGGCTTGCAGGATAAAACGTAGCTGCAGACATAAATGAGAATTTGGTTTGTTGGTTCTTCGTATCAAAATCAAGGGGAAAACAAGAACAACACTTTTTCCGTACACACTACCTGAAAACTGGAACGTTAAGGTAGAAAAACAATAATAAAATATTCAAATAACATTAAATCATTTTTCTCCTGAGAATTTCTAATGGAACAGCATTTAAGGATCAAAACTTGAAGACGCTAAAGTTTTCAACATTTTGGAATAAAGCAATCGCATCAATCAATGTGTTTCAGCGGAACGTAAGTCAAATGAATACCTGTTTATCAATATAACATTTTAGGTAGTCTCCTGTAAAACTTATTCCATTCCTAATTGATCCACATTAATTGCCTTAGATTTGACTCCACTGAACCGCACATTAATACACCACAAACAGTGATAGTATATCCTTGAAGGAACTTGAAGTGAGTGATACACTACTTTGGAACAGATATTTTTTGTATAAAACAACCTCAAGTCAAGAAAAACATTCTAGCGTGGAGTACGACATTTTCCCTACGAAATTTTTTGATGACCTAAGGAGGTTATATCATCTAGCCTTTCTGAATGTAGGAATGAGATCATTCAAACGATCAATTTTCGACCTCGACAGTTGCACCCACATTTTAATGGGCACCATTAATACAACTCGTTCAACCAAGATATAATGGAAATTTTTCTTTCGCGGACCGACCTTTCGGAGATTTCAAATCAGCATCGATGTTTTTAAGTGGGTACACATTTGAAACCGCATATGTCAGCTTCATTGAGGGGCCCAGGTAACCCCCAACCGACAAGTTGTTTACACAAATTCAATGCGGGACCCTGTTGCGTGTGCCACCGTGCGAAGCTTTTAGACCTCGGGGTGGTTTTGGGGGGGGGCGGGGGGAGAGGAGAGGGGAGGGCTGAGAGACATGCATGGTCGCTTACTCCAGCAAACACCTGTAGGCATCAGCCATTAATCGCAAAGGATCGCCGTGCGCCATTTTCCTCGGCAAACGGAACCAAACGCCTTAAAATCCAACTCCCAAGCAACTCCACCCCCGTGCGGATTCTGTAACGTCGCGCACCCTCCGGGGGAGAGAGCCCTTCAGCCTCCTCACCCCTCGGCCGGGCTGCAATTTAAGCGGTCGGTCGGGAAGGGGGAATGAGGGTTGATGGGGTTGGTTGTTGGACGAGAGAGGGGAGCGGTGCATAATGACCCGAGAGTGAGAGGAGGGAAGTGACGAAGAGCGAGAAGGGCGATCTCGCCCGGGCGAAGAGCGGCGTGAGCGGAGGAAACGTGAAGAATATGGCGGGCGGGTGTGAGAGATGATGACGGGGATGAGGTGGAGAGGGGAGGGGCGCGAGTTACGAGAGGTCTGCGGCAAGACCAAGATGGCCGAGGAGCGGGTCCGTGGAGGGGAGAGTGCGCGTGAGTGTGGGCTGGGAAGGAGGGGGGCTAAAGAGGGCGGCGGTCGTCGGGACGGCTTCTTGTTAAGGGGGAAGGACGGAGGCAATGTTAGTGGGATGGGGAAGAAGGGAGTGGAGGGTGAGGAGATAGGGAATTAAGAGGAAGGAAAAGAAGGGGAGAGAGAGAGAGAGGGAGGCCTTGGGTGAAAACTTTTGTGGGAGCGGGGAGAGGAAAGTGTAAGGTGGGTAGGGTGGAGGCGAAGTGGTGGGCAGAGAGAATGATGGCTAGCGAGGTGGGATGGAGTCGGTGAAGAAGGCGGGCGGGAGGGAAGGGAATTCACCCGAGTGCTGTGATTACGAGACAAGGATCTCCTTAATGATCCGACACTTATTATTTCGTGTAACAAGGTGAAGAAATGCCGGCGACCATTGGGTTGGGATGATGGGAGCACGGGGGGGGGGTAGAGAGAGAGAAGTGGCGAGTGGGAGAGGGGAGATATGTGATGCTGAGGGAGATTTTTACACAAAAGGCACTTTTCGAGACAGCCGCACGCCGGGTGAGTGAGGCGAATCGTAGGGAGTGGCAGGAGGGTGTCGGGCGTCTAAAGGGCGTCTTGGGGAGGGAGAGGGGAGTGGACGGGGAGGTAGGGGGTAGGAGCCGTCGGAACCAGATGCGGCCCCGCGGAAGGTGAAGCCACGGGAACCGACGAGGTTCGTGATGCCAGGAGGAGGAAGTGGTGGTTGGTGTTCCTTAAAATTGTTTCGAAGTCGTTAACAGTCCTAAGGTTCACCAGTCGAAAACGTTACACGCAATAAAAACGTCGAAATCTTCTTCGATCGTTTAGCAGGGAGGAGAAAAAAAGGCCCTGGAGTGTTTAATGCGAAGCCTCACAAATCAAAAGAAAAGGCTCGAAAGCATTGTGGTGCCCCGGGGGAGAAACAACTTTTGTAAGGTATATATCGTTCACACCTTCCTGTTACGGCCTCGGGAGTAAAAAGCAGGTATTTAACCACAGTTTGGATGTCTTTAAAATTGAATTTTTAGTACTAAGAAAACGACTAGAAAGCTGTATAATTCGATCCGTAGAAGTATCGCCTAAGTATCTAACTATAGCATCATAAAAAAAATGTTCAGAATATATATGTATGCATGTATGTATAATACATATATATGTATGTGATTATATACACACGTATACATGTGTATAGAGGTGTTTGTGTGTATATATATGTGGGTCACGGTAGTTCAGGGGGTAGAGCGTTGGACTACTGACCGGAGAGCCCGGGTTCGGTTCCCGGCCAAGCCTCTATGGGCACATGCAGGGTCACCTACGTGATTTTTCGGGTACTAGATCTTCCTGGGAAAATATAACCGGCACAAGGAAAGAAACTGGGCCCCCGACCCTTATGTGCGAATTTCACATGGCATCGGGCTTAGTACTGGGTGAAATGTACCATCAGCTACCAAACCGACCTTTGAGTTGATTACTGCGTTTACGGTTTATATATAAATATTTTTTTTTCTATATATATATATATATATATATATACATATGGTATATATAGTTTGTGTGTTTGTGCGTCGCCGGAGAGCGTCATTTTCAAGATTATACACACACACACACACACACACATATATATATATATATATATATATATATATATATATTATTATTATTAGGTAATCTACCGTTTAAGGTAGGTTTTTGGATGGACTCAACTATCAAATAAACATTTTGTGGCTCCCCACCTATCAAACTAATCTATGTCAGGTCCCTCTTCATCTCGGTGTACTTCTTTCCACCCTTCATCCCGTCCAACATCCCTATCCTGTTCCTGCCCTTACCTCGCTTGCCCAACATTCTCCCCTCTATTACCCTCTTCAACATTCCACTACCGCTCAATACGCCTTTCATCCATTTTTCCTGCCTCCATAGGATTTCTCTCAACAAACCCCTCTCCTCACCCACCATCTCTAGTACTTCCTCATTTGTTTTCCTTTCGGTCCATTTCACCTTCTCCATTCTTCTCCACACCCACATTTCAAAAGCCTCCAATCTACGTCTATCCTGCTGCTATCCTCCTCCTTTTATATATATATATATATATATATATATATATATATATATATATATATATATATATATATATATATATACATATATATATATACTTTTATATATATTTTTACTTTCGTTATCTGCTCAAAAACCGCCTTCCCCACATGTTCTGTGTTCGCCTTTTATGTGTTTACCTATCCCCTTTCCTTATACTTATTTCTATGTTTGAATGAATATTTGTGCGCCGTATGGCGGGATTTTCAAGTTTGAATATATATATATATATATATATTTATATGTGTGTGTGTGTTTATAAAACATAAACACAGTAATGTATAGAAATATGTATATGTGTATGCACTAGGTGTGTTCAAAAAGTAAGGTGGCTTTTAAAATTTCACGGGCAACATACATTCGATTTTTCTGCTTTTGTTGTGTTGATACGCATGTTCTAAACATTTGTTTACAGTTTCAATAATATAGCAGATTCAGTTTGTTATTGACAGATACAAATGTTAGACGTGTTTGGATGTGCTCGGGGATTTTCTGACATAAAAAATAATGGGCCAAGGAATTTACATAAAATTTTGCGTAAAAAATTAAATTAAGTGCTCTAAAACTAAATGTTGACAGTGGCTTACGTTGAGTCTGTTGTTCTGAGTAAAAAAAATGTTTACAAGTGGTACAGCTCTCCCAAGATGACCGAGAAGATGCCAAGGACGAATCTCGCTCTGGACGCCCCGGCACGTCAAAAACAGATGAAAACGTTGAAACAGTGATGAATTGTTTTGAAATTCGTCGAATCACTACTAGAGAAGTTTCTGAGGATGTTCGCATATCGGTTGGCTCGTGCCATGCAATTTTTTGGATGCTTTGGGAATGAGACGGGTATCAGCGTAGTTCGTTTCGAAACTGCTTAATTTTGAGCAGAAGAACAGTCCCATGCGCATCGCTCAGGAGATGTTGAATGACCTCAATGATGATCCCGATTTGCTCAAAATGATCATAACTGGTGACAAATCATGGGTATATGGTTATGACATCGAAACCAAAGCCAAATCGTCCCATAGGAAGAACCCAGGAGAACCAAGACCGAAAAAATCACAAAGTTTGATCAAATGTCAAGGTTTTGCTCACTGTTTTCTTCGATTACCGTGACGTCGTGCATCAGGAGTTCTTACCGCAAGGTCGTACGGTCAATATGGAGTATTACCTTAAAGTAATGCGCCGTTTACAATACAAAAGATAGATGTGCCGAGATACAATACGAGAAAAACGTCCTGAATTTTGAGAAAAAAATTCAAGGCTTTTGCACCACGATAATGCACCTGTTTACCATTCGTTCCTTGTTAGAATTTTTTGGCCAAATGCAATGCCGCAATCGTGCCTCAGCCACCATATTCATCGGATGTGGCCCGCTGCGACTTTTTGCGGTCCCCAAAACTGTATAGACCAATGGAAGGACGGAGATTTGCAACAATTGTGGAGGTAAACACTGCATCGCTGGAAGAGCTCAAGGCTATACCTAAAAGGGCTTATCAGAGTTGCTTCGAGGATTGGAAAAAGCGTTGGCACAAGTGTATTATATCTGGGGGGATTACTTTGAAGGGGACAACTTGAATATTGAAGAATAAATAAATATATTTTCATAACAATATAAAGTCACTTTACTTTTTGAACGCACCTCGTATGTGTGTGTGGATCGAGGTAGTCCAGGGATAGAGCGGCATTACTGACCACAGGGCCAGGGTTTGATTCCCGAGCAAGCCTCTCTGGACACCCTCAGCTCCACCTTAGCTATGGTTTTTCTGTTACTAGATCTTCCTGGGAAATAATAACCGGCTGAGGGAAAGGCACTGACCCTCCTATCCTCTTGTGTAAATTTCGCACGCCGTCGGGCTTAGTACTGAGTAAAATCATTACTGTGTTAATGGCTTATTCATACATATATACAATCAATTGTTTATGTATGCATACATATATTTATATATCGTATATATATGGACATAATAACCTGTCGCGATCATCTTTCCATTTTTATAAATCCATTGTTTAGGACGAAAAAGTGGTTAAAATAAAATAAAAAATTTAACTGATAACGGTGAAAAGAGAATTTTGGTTTGAAACATATAATTAACAAGAAAGAAATAACCACACAAATCAAAAGTGACAATTATCCGTAAATTTAATTGTAATAATTAGCATCTCGATGTTTTAGGGAGTTCCCATCAATACAAATACTCTCAAACATTTTCAATTAAAAACCTTCTACAAGAAAATCCTACTCAATAGCTGCGCTCTATTTCTATAACTATTTATATTAACTATCATGAGGGAAATGTTATGCCCTACTTTTAATTTCGACTGAATTCATCATGTAATTGGTTGGTAAGGTAACCCCTCGAAAGTTTAGGAGAATGATTCTAATTTAATATTTTCCCAACCTGTCAAAAAATGTAAGGAAGACGTTAATTTACATGGAAGAGTTGTCCAAAAAATTACAAAACGACTGGATAAAAATATTGAGTACCATCAAGAGGGCCTAAGGTCGGCAGTGTATGACTCTTTCAAAGAAGAATTTCTTTAAATTTAATTGCAAATAGTAAAATGTGTAAAAAAATTAGCATTGGAAATCATTTTTGTTGTTTTTTTAATTTTCAGCCTCAATCGAAAATTTGTCACTTTATGCAAAAAAAATCCAAAGTCTGAAGGGAAAAAATTATTGATCCTCGAGAGGGAGCGAGTATTCAATGAGATAGACATTGGAAGATTCTGATGTAACAACATGCTTGTATGCATAGCGGATGTACGTATATGCATTGTGTGGACGCTAATTAGGAGACAATTCAAAGGAAATGAAACGAAATAATTGGCATCGCAATTGCATAGTCTTCCTTTACTAAATCCAGTCAGACGACCAATGATAGTCTTCCCAGTAGTTTTTCCTTCCAAAAAAGCGAAAGGAAGTCCTCGTCCTTCGATTCTTTACATTTTCGAAAAAAATACATCATGATAAAAAAAAAACACGAACCCCTTTTCTTTCTCCCTGTCCGATTCTTTTTCACTCCCTCTAAAAATCTCTTTCCCTTCGCTGGCGCAATTCATCACGCGCCTTAACACGAAGGCTCCCATACATATTTTTTTATCATTTTTTTCTACCCCTATTTTTTCTACCCTAGGCCCGCTGCATGGGTGGCTACTACTCCTCCTTCAGGGCCCTCGAAAAATGGAGAGAGTGTGTGAAGTGATAATGCATATACATATATACAATGTATACATATACTATTTGTATGTACGGAGAGAGACAGGTGCTGGTTTCTTTTTATAAGAAGGATATCGGCCTTTGGCTTTCTGTCTCTTTTTTTTTGGAAAAATAATAAGGGCCTAACTGGAGCATAATGCTAAGGGAGCGGAATCCAACTGAAAAAAAATCGGGGAGGTAGAGGGGGAGTCCCTTTGTTTCCGATGAATGAGGGAGGAAGAAAGAGCGGAGGCTATGTATTTAAACTTAAAAGAACGCATGTATTTATTTGATGATGGATTGCGTGCCCTCGTGAAAGGAACGCTGAAAGCCCTCTGATCGAGTTTTCGAATGCGTGGCTCGCATGCATGCATATGTTTCAACGTTTGTTTACCCGAAAGTATTTTTTGCGCTGGGGGATCTTTTTTTTCGTGGGATGAGAGTGGGTCCGTCTTTCATTCCCGAGAGCAGGTTGTTCGGTGTGCGTGGCCTTCCGTGGCGGAGCACGGGGGTCTCTAATCCTCTCCCACCATTCGTCCCGGCTTCATATCCTGGCGGCTCGGGACCTTAAGAAAGTCTCTTACGTCGTACAGTCGGACCATTATCGTTCGTCATGTCACACATCCCCCCCCCCACGGATTTTTACCGTTAAGTGCCAAAATACTGGTTTTCGATCGAGGGAATACATAATTTTGTCAGAGGGAGAGAGGGTGAAAGAGCCTGCGATGAAAGGATAAGCTAGGTCCATTCTTGTCGGTGTTTTTGATATGGCCAAAGGAGGAAATGCTTTCTGGGAAATGTGAGAAGTCAAGAACGGCAAGAACTCTAATAAAATATTGTGGAGGAAAAATATCAGTTAAAGTTATCCCCCACTCTTGCCACTAAACGTACGTTCTTTCCTGGGAGTAAATATTCTCAGAGATGCTTTTCCACTCCAAAAACTATGAGTTTTAACGATTAAAGCACTGTATCAAGCGGATTTGATGCCACTTAAAATAAAACCATGCATAATTGTTTAAGTATTACTGAGCTGCCAATGTGTGTCATACTTGGGTTATGTTAGTTTTTCACAGTGGAAAAAATATGTTTCGTCCAAAATTTAATACTTATGTCCATAAAGCAATTCATTTGAGTTTACTTGGAGTAGTTTGGATCTTATGAAAATTGTAGTCATTCCACATTTCGCAAAACATAAGGTAGAAAGATAATAATAATGATATCTGTAGACGAAATGGCCAATAGGTTAATCTTCCAGGGTTTGCTTATTAACTGATCCGCTTCATGTTTCTTAGTGACATTAACGGTTGTTTGAAACGAACAGGACGTTATTCAGAAGAAGAAACCTCCTCTTCCATAGTGTCAGTACTATTTACAGTGGAGCGAAATTAAAGAGAAAGGATTTAGTGACAACATGGAGTTTAACTTGACTGTTTGATTTAGGCGAAACAAATATGGATTTCCTCCGGTACCGAGAAATTCACACTGATATGGTTCTGGACCCTGAAATCAAATTATTCCTACCCATAATTGGCGTTGTTTGCTTTGAAACAATTTGCAGTCATGATTTGCACGATACACCTTTCATTATCTGCGCCAGTGAATCTGAGCTTTCCCAAAAGCCTTTGAAAGCTGACCAACGCATTAGTCTTTCACCGTGGTGAGCATTAGGCAACTGAAGTAAGGTATTAGTCGTTCAAAATTATTATTATTTACATTTACAGCACTATAGTAATAAGTTCTGAACTTACCACTCGTAGATCAGGTAAAATAATCCAGGAGGAACCGTCTGCCAAAATTATAATCGGGAAAGAACCTGCGTAAAGGCAAAAAGATATTTGCGAAATAAAATTTTGCGGAGAGACATTGGAAACGTTATTAAGCATAAAATATGTAGCACACTTTGAGGGATTAATTCAACAGATGAGGACATAAGCGATGACCGTCGATTAATAATGGGGAATGTTTCGATTCAATCTCAATATTATGTCATGAGTAACAGATAGGTATCCCTTATATTTAACTACTTGACCACCGCGCCGGTACAATTGGAGGCATCCCAATAAGGCGGCACTCCTACTTTGTCCCTAGACGTTTAACCTATCTGAAGTGACCCGATCTTAAAGCTTTACATTCGGTGCCTTTAAATAAATAAAGTTCGTTTTCAACTCTTTCATTAGTTGTTCAATATTACTTTTACTCCTTCGCACGATTTTATCCAATAGATTTTATATCTGGGTTTGGTCGTTTGAAGCGAAGAGGAGCCACATTTGTAAAAACATGTTACGAGAAATTTAGTGATGAAAAGCCAGGGAATCTCATGCGGACCGAATTTTAAGTACAGGCTACAGACTACTAATTATGTATTAGACAATAATTGTAAAATAATAACCAAAAAGTAACATTACACGAGTCTTTCATCATAAAAAAATTAATACACCAAGTAGCTATATCTTTCATGATAATAAGAACAAGAAAGTGGAAATCTAAATAGTCTAATAAACAGTGGACACCTAAATAGTCCGGATGGATAACCTAATCAAAATGAACTTTTAATGACATTCGTGCCATACTAAAAGACAAACATTGATACTTCACTCAAGATAATTTCAACGTTTGACTTTTATAATTACTCAACGTATTACTTCAAATTCATTTAGCTACATTTGAAATGCATATGAAACTCCTTGTATTCGAACATTCTCCGTTACACTTCCTTAAGATGGTCTGAATATACCTGTGGATATCTGGGTGCATTTTTTAGTTTTACATTTTATATTTCGATATGGAGTTTACCGCGGTTCACGTTAAGTCCCCTTCCTTCAAACCCTGTTGTCTGGAGACGTGTTTTTAGTTGAAATAAATCTCTAAATCATGTTAAAGCATCCTTTCGAGAATGAAAATAAATTTTAATGCAGAGAGTTGATTATGATAAAGCGATAAATAATGTCCTCGAGCACTCTAATTTAAACTCCAGAAAATGGTTTAATTTCTTAGTGTTGCTTCCTGAATTTCGGTCCATCCTTCATATTGGCCTTTTCAAAGACCTACCTACTTTCCTATATTCAAAGGACCCTCTCATTTATATTCAAATAGAATCAAAGAAAGGTGTAATTACAGGCCCGCATACCAAGAAAAGGGGGTCTGGCAAGAGTTGTAAGGGCACCTTCAGAATTGTGATAACATAGAGAAGGGTAATAAAGCTAGAAGAGAGAGTAAAATAATTTCAGAGTACGATCGTTTGATGGCATTTCAGAAAGGAGGGCTTTAGACTGAATCTTGATTGGATAAGGGCGTGATGAGAAAAAAAATAACATGAAATAAAAAGATAGGTTTTTCTTTCTTTAATCGAGTGAATTTATAACTTTTAGCAATCAGTTCAACAAATATTAATATTTTCATGTAGTCAATGAAAACAAAACAACCGTTATACCAATTCTCCCGAATGTTTCGTTCATAAGGTTTTATGTTTTCACGCTTTTCGTGGAGATAGAGGATGAATAATCCATGCTATAGAAACATGGGTTGTTTAATAATACCTTGGAAAATCCGAGAGATGGCGCTCGTGGCACCTTAGTTTTTGGTGAGTTTCATCTCCCACTAGACCACTGCAGTATCAGCTGTATTCAGCACGCGCCATCATTTTCATATTTGATTGATGGAACAAACGTTTCTTTATTTAGAAAAATGGAAAGGTATAAGTTTATTGGGGTGATAAAAAGTACTTCTATTTAAATAGCTCAACACCTAAAGAGATCAAAGCCGAGTTGCATAAAGCTCATTGCACATCTGCTCCTGAGTTTGCGACTGCTTACAATTGTGTTAATGAGTTTAACCGTGGCCTTATATCCAAATATGATTAACATTCTTCGGGACGAACAGCCGAAGTGGTTTTGAGTAATCGACGAATTAAAGTTCGCGATATAGTTGCTGGGCCATAGCCATATTATCACAAGGTAGAGTTTTTTTCAATTATTCACGGAAACTGGGTGTGAAAGAATCTCAACAAGACGAGTGCCGCGTTTGCTCTCATTGGAGAAGAAACAACCTTGTGAGATTCGGAGGCTGACATTTGACACTTTCCCGACGCAATTTTGGCGATAGTGTGCGTCGATACATAACTGTAGACAAAACAAGGATACACTACTACACTCCAAAACCCGAAAGGTCGAACAGTTGAAACATTGGGCTTCTAAAAGGGGAACCGGCTCCAAAGAAGTCGAAGATATTGAAATCAGCTGACAAGGTGATGGCCACGGTTTTTGGGATTCCCGCGGAATAATCTACGTGCATCAATTATTTGTTAAAAAGGAAAAACGATAAATGGAGAGTATTATACATTGTTATTGCACCAGTTGAGCGAAGAAATCAAGAAAAAATGTCCTCATTAGGCAAAGAAAATAATATTCTTCCATCAAGCCAACGCACAGGACACCTGTGCAGTTTCGATGACGAACATTATGGAATGGGTGTTCGAATTACTACAAAAAACGATGAATGGGTGCCACAAACAATAATTTAATCTAGAAATAGTGGGTAACATGTCTTACACAACACTCTTCCCTTAGTGCCGCAAACCTTGGTCACTCAAATGAAAACACGAAAATTCTGCTAAACACATAATTCGAACCTTTAATGAATCCACAGTGCCATTCTGCGATGTTTGTACCCACATATTTCTTAAAATTATTGAGTATTTCTTCTCTGATTGCGTATCGATACAAAATATTCCAACCAAATGGCACTTTACGGTGCTTAAACAGTGTGAAAGACATTAAGAAGTGTTCAAAACAGTTGAAACTCAGCGTACAAAACGAAACTCAGGTTGCATTACGCTGAGTCGAGCCGACACTAATCGTATTATCACTGTACTGTTTTCGACATTGAGACTAGGTGCAACATTGATTCCTCCTGAGTTAGTGTTCTCTCGCGAAATAAGGCGAGGGGTGCGCCACTCTGGGAAAAGTTGTTAGGCTACCATTATGATTTTTAAGATCTCTCCCACGACTGAAACTTGCCTATTGACTTTAAAATACTGAGGTACTGAGGTGAATCTATGGATAAGCCCAAATCAAAAGTCATACAAGGATACTGAGAGTCTGGCCTGTTTAACGGCTTTCAATGTACATAAGTCTGTGACATCAAAAAATTATATGGTGAAGCATACTCCCTGTGGAGTTAAATTAGAATGGAAATGCGAGGGCTATGGATACTTCGTGGAAAACGTAAATTTTGATGGCTCTACCTCGGTTGTGTTTGCCGCGGGCTTATATCCTCTACAATTCCTTCACACCTCGGGAAGCGTTCCATCCATGTTTCGATTTGCCGATAGTTGGAGGGGGGGGAACAAAAAAAACACGAAGCATGCGTGTTAGAACCCGAGAGTTTTTAGGGCTTCCTTGTTATTTCGTGAGTCAATATGATAGTCAATAATTTTCATAACAGGTGACAAGCGTGGCCATATGGCTTCCTTTCTGGGCTATAAACTGAGCATACGTTATATATACGAGTGTATATATATAGTATATATATATATATATATACACACACAATCGTATGTATAGCGCTTATTTCTATTTCATTCAATAATCGCCGATCAGGCCAATAACTGCCGAGATAGTAGCTTTAATCCCGCAGTATTTATTCCAACTTTGCAAACATGCCTCAAAAAAATCTTGTGTGAACACAATGATACTATAGCTTCATGTCTTCTTCTCTGCAAAAAAAGAACCTTGAAAATGATGCCTTGTAATCATTCCGGAGGAAAGTTCTTTGATTATGGAATATCGTTGCAGGTAAATTGACACGGGTGTTGCGTGTTGGTGGTGTGATATTGACATTAGTTCTATTTATTGACATTCTCATATTATCAAATCAGACAATATTGTTTCAAGGAAGAACATCCTGCGTTAACTCAATTACCAATGCTATTTACCACGTAGATAGTGTCAGATCAATAAAAAATTTGACTTCCAAGATCCTAAAACCACTCATTATTTAATTATTATCCCGATACTTTGTATTGCTTGTCATAATTGAGCATGCGTTTTAATCTTTGCAAGCTGGCACTAGGGAGTGAGGCTGTAAATACAAGTGCAATCCTTCATCTGATACATAATTATCAGTTGCATTGAGTAATGCAAAAATAGGAGACCGGCCGGAAGTTTACTTTTTCTGCACTTTTATTCATTAGAACAGCTGAAGTAATGTAGCTCCTAAAATATATGATTGAATATCACGATCGAATTTCTAACATCTCTGACGCACAACGGAAAAATTTCATCTTACACGGGAATAGGAAATCGTTAGTCCTTAAGTAGGAATCAACTTTGGTAATCGTCGATGTTTTTCCGATTTTACTTCGTTTATTCTCACTATTTCGGCATTTGCTATTTAACATCACCCGACCATTCAATAGAAAATTAATGTAACATTTTAGCTCCAAACTGGAACCATAAAACTACTCAGTTTAGTAAAAACGAGTCTCACAAAATTACTCATGGATACCGCATAGAGTCGCCGAATGACAGCGATGAAACTAGGACGGGAGAGACTATCCATCCTCACGGAAAAAAAGATTCCAGACTCACCGTTTCCCTTTCTAACGCCGAGGAATTGAATTAACAGCGTAATAAACAGCAAAGTATAACGCGAATTTGTCCTCGAAATCTCACACCGTTCCCAGGGGAGCCCGGGCCCCCTAGGCGTTGTCCCACCCTCCAAACGGGTAGGTGCGCCACTCATGCACTGCCGAACGGTGCTCCCGCATTAAGGTGGAGGAGTTTGGTGTGGGGGGTTGTTCGTGGGATAATGGCGGGGAAATATAGAGAGAGAAGGGGTGCCGTCGGAGAATGGAAAGGGTTGGCGTAACGCAAACGTGGAGATGAGGTGGTGTAATTTCACCGGAGGCTCTTACTCTCTCCCTATCTCTCACACTCTTCATTGCTCTCTCTCTCTCTCTTTCTCTCTTACCCACCTTTTCTTGGAAGGAGGATGGACGGTTTAAATGACGATGTTGCCGCGGTTTCGTTTCTCAGCGGGAGAAAAAGATACCGGGTGAGGGTGAGAGTTTCGAGGAGACGCGTAGCAACGCTAGCGTTGGCGGACGAGGAGAAGAAGCGGAGTCGGCAGCAGCAATTCCGCATGCGTCTATCTCCCTTCTGGTAGGAAGGACAAATGCTTGAATATGCGACGTTGCCGCGGTCTCGTTTCCAGATGGAGGATAAAGATACGGCGAGTGAAAAAATGGTTGACGAACGGGGAAACGAGGAAGAAGAAGAATGAGTCGAGAGGGGGGAGTGTGAGAAGGGGACTGAGGGGCAAGGAGAGAGAGAGAGGATCATGAAGGTTACTGCCGGTCGTTATGAGAGATATCCCGGAGGAGATTTCTTTGACGTTAAAATTAGCGGGGAATAATTGTGATAAATAAAACAAAATGAATCCCTTCGACGCGGTAGGAGCACTAGTACATATATTCCGAGTCGATTGAAACCTTGTTTGGTCGAGAGTTAGCGAGCCAGCAGGGCCTTCATTATAAATGCGACAGGTGTGGAGATTTTTATCAGCTCTCAAAATAATTATACTCCTGCCATTAGATTTTTTCGGACGGTGTGAATAAAAACACTTCATATTGAAATATAGCTGCGAGGAGGGAATTAATAACGTTCTTTGGTGCCCGGACGCCCATTATGGTCTAAAAACCACTCTAGCGCACTCTCTGTCCCTTTCTCGTTCCTTATCCCCTCGCCTTAGGACTTCGCAGATTCAGGTCGCTCCAGAGATTATTTTCCTTCTCCCCTCTCTCTCCCTTTGGACTACTCAGATATTTCGCATAATTGGTATTTTTCCCGGGGTACCTATTATACATATAAACTGAAGTTTCTATCGGGATGAGTAGAAAAGGAGATTGGAATGGTTATTGTGGAGTGAGGGGCTTGTAAAGAAAGAAAACGAAAACAATTTTTCTAGGAAATGATGCTCTCTGACTTGGCAATGGGAAGAAAAAAAAATTGGACGGGACGGTAGAAGAAAGGGGCAGGAGGGAGGAGTAAATGCGAGATTGAATAGCTGAAGTGTGAAATAACGACGAATCCGGCGTACCATTTGAAGTCCAGGGATGTGGGGTAGAAAATGGGTACATAGTTTCCGTTCGCATCCGAGGAATGTCGTTGCCTGTCATTCACATTACAGCCGCTGGAATCTACGCATTAGGGAGAGTCGCGCGTCTTAAATAGCTCGCGGGGAGATTTATTCGGGTTCCTCAGTTTCTCTCACTCTCACACAAGAGCAAACACATACACACACACCAGGAGAGACACCCAGGTAAAAGGTTATCTTAATAAAGAAATTTATGCCTCACTATTACGCCTCGGTGAAATTGCACGAAATGAGAAGGTTGTAAAAAATTATCTCCCTGATGTCACTTAATGTAGTGGAACGGGGCGAAAGAAAATTGAACGTGGTAAAAAAATTTCCGACGATGACTGAAGGAGAACTTTTCGCGGTCTATTCTCGTGACGTTTCATCAAAAGCACCTGTAAGATCGAAAAAAATGTATTCGACGGGGATGAGAGCGAGAAAGCTTAGCAAAAAGGCAGTCTGTGAGATGTTTGCATCAAAACTTAAGACCCTAGGTGATTCACAATGAGCCAACCTCTACGAACATCGACTGCACTTCACGACTGAGTTAAAAACAGGCTTTGCCTATTAGAGTATTAAAAATGTGTCGTCATTCGTAACTGCACGATGAGCTCGCCTCGACTGAGAATCCAACACCTCGACGAAAAAGAAGTGCAGCTCAGAATATTGCATAGCAAAATTTTCCCTCCACATTGTACGCCCAGTAACAAAAATAAATAATTTTTTCTCGAATTAAAAGAATTAATGAGGGGCAGGAAGAGATTACATGACTCCTAATCATTTTAATGCATTTTCGAAGCAATACCTTCTGCTAAAATAATTTAATTGTTTAATTATTATGTCAAGAATTAAAAAAAAATATTGGAAAGCCTTCGTTACTCCGATGTCGTTTGATTTTAGTGTTTCAAATTTAGTACGTCCTGATGCCATAATCCTCTGCATCATCAATGGCAAAAAATGTCTTTCAAAAGGAAGAAGACCGGGGACGCAAACACACTGAACTGAAATTTTCAACTAATACCATGTCCAGGAGAGGCTCAACGACATCACTCAAGGTGTTCTTGGTGACCAACTTAACGGAAAAAGAAGCATTTGCGTTGCCAAATCCTCAGCTGAAGTTTCTCGTTGACGACCTTACAGTCTTCAACGGGAAAATGAATAGCGCTTACTAGTTAAGCTCACCGAGGAGGGACAACTTGTCTCACCCGACAATCTCTCGATTGATGCCTGAAAAAAATTCCCATCAACAGATAGAACATTGCTTTCAGATTTGTATTTCCAATTTACTCCAGAGGATGTTATCTTCATGAAAAAATTGCTATCTTCTTTTAATTCAGAGAAAAGGGATCAAATGCGTTGTAAACCTATAGAGCCCCCGGCGATTCGCACATAGACAGGGGCTTACCTGCTAAAGCAAGCTGTGTAAGGCCTAGGAAAGGATAAAAATCCAGGGTCACATTTCATTATGAAATTCATCCCATAGTTTCTCTCCAGTAATGTCATACCGACATCTCGTCTCCAGCTCCATTTTTGGAATGTACGCCTCAAATTATAATAGCATGATGAACTCTTCTATTCTGGCGAAAATCAATTTACGTTGCATCATCATGAACAATGGAAACGAAAAGATATCAACTCTGAAAATACTCGATGTGGTTCAACGACGAGGCAGGCGAACTGAACCAGGAATGACACGCATTGACGAGAACGGAAAATGATTCAACGAGAGAGTAATTTAATTATACGGAAAAAACAACCGGTTGGAACTAGCTCGGTTAAAACTCATTCGGATTGATTAAGGGCAGGTTGACGAAAAGTCTCCGTTCATCCCACCAGACCGTCTCATCCTCTCTTCCTTCCCTCACTCACTCTCTGTCCCTTGCGATTAAGCAAACAAACAGTCCATTTAATTGCCGAGGTCACAAAGATGGATACGGAGAGACGACGACAAGACTCACGAATTAAGTCGAATTCATTTTGATGAGAGGAGATTAGACTCGTCACTGAATGTGGCAGCAAAGGCGGACGCTTCCCAAAAAAACTTTTTCGCTTGCAATTTTATTTTTTCCTCTCTCTCTGTCCCTGCACCACCAACGCCGCCGCACTAATTCCTAGAATTGAATAAATGTCTCGCAGCGACGGTTGACAAGTCGGAAGAAGAACGCCGAGAAACGAACATTCGGAAGGGAACGACCAGGAGCATGAGTAGCCATGAAGGTGGGTAAGTACGTACGTACATACACGCGTGCGCATATAAAAATACGCTACATATGTAAAAGGTACATTTCGAGACGACGACGAGCTATCATCAAAAACTCCACGGGCTCGTACCGAGCGCTCGCAATCGCATGCAGGGAGCGCGGGGAGAGCGCAATAAATTCTCGCGAAGAAGAATAGCGTTTAACAATCGCCTCGTAAAACAAATGAGCAACAAAAACGGCGACACGGCGCGGGGAAATTGTTGGGTGGGAGTAGGAAGGTGGAAGAAAGGAGAAGAGGGGAAGGAAGAAAAAGGAAAAGTGGAAAAGAAAAAAAAAGGGTTGCAGCCTCGTAACGAGGGTATGGGCGAGAGATCCAGACGGAAAGAGAGAGAGATCACATGGGCGGGGAAGAGAAGGAGACCAAGAGGGAGGGAAAGAAAGGGGGAGAGAGAAATAGACAGTGTGAGAGCGATGATGCTCCGCTCGGAAGCAAGTAGCTCGGGAAGTCATCAAGTCCCCACTCTTTGTTCCGACTTTGAAAACCGAGCTCAATTCTCCGGGACCGAGATTTCCCCGGAGCGCATGATGATGTTCGGGTTCGTATTCATCATGGAAGCAGAAGCAGCGTGCATATAAAAGGGACCAAATAAATGCCCAAGTCATTGCTCACTGCACGGAATCATTAGGAACCGCGGAATCTTTGTGTTGAGTCCTTGTAACCTCACACCCATGAATTCCAGTTCCCAAACAACTCCTCTCCCCCACTCCCTCCGACGCCACCACCCTCCAAGCACGAGAACTCGCATCCAACACCACCACCACAGCCCTCCCCACACCGCTCAGTCATACCCACACGCAATGTTCCCCTCGCCTCCCATCCCATCCTGGCCCCCATCCCCAACCGGGCCCACCATCTCAACTGCGCGCGAATACGCTCCCACTCCGTCGTCTCCCAGGGAACCTTCTCATTTGTTCCTACCGACACTTTACTCCGACAGAAATTATTTCAACCTCAAAATCTCCCTCCTCGTTCTTCTCTCCCTCCCCTCGCCTCATCCCTCAGCCTGGCCACGCCTCCTACTCCTCCCCCAACTCCTCCTCCACCTCCACCTTGCCTGTCTCCTTTCCGCCCACCGCCTCTCCAGTTGCCTACGCACACGAGGCCCCCGCCATTAGTGTACAGGATAACCGACAGAGAGCAGCCGTCTCCCGCGACTGCCGGTCGCGAGGGTGAGACGGCAGCAGCGGGTGAGGGAGTGGCGCAACGGGGGAAGGCTCTCTCCTAAAGCACATCTTCCTCCATCCGCCACACCCCCATAGTTAGCAGCTATGATGGGAGACAAAAGGGGCTGGTTTCTCTCTCTTTCTCACTCGGGGAAGGGTGAGGTGGATTGGGTGAACGTTGGAGTTGGGGGCTGGATAAGGGGAGACGGGAGGTGGTTGAGAGGTTCTCAGGGATGAGGAGGTGGAGGAGATGTGGTTGTTAGCGGCACACGAGGGTCAGGATGGTGGAAGGGGAGAGGGCAAGGAAGGGGCGAATTTTAGGGAGGACGGCGGAGGGATTGGTGTAATTTAGGAGCACATCCCTCTCCACCTCATCACCATTATGTATATCACCTGTCCCCCACACTCTCCCACCACCTCCACTCCTCACCCCTCATTGGCCCCGCCACCCCTCGACCCCGTGCCGCCACTTTCCCCACCTCTCCTTCCCCACACCAAACTTTCTTTTTTACATCTTCACCCCTTCTCCCACTGGTCCTCCATTTATCCGAAAACCCTTTGCCACTACTCTCCGGCTTCCGAGCCCATTTTCCCCCCTCTCGGCCGATCATCCACCGCCGTCCATGTTCCCCGTAATTCAACCCGTTTCCAGTTTCTCTCTCTCACTCTCCCTCTCTCTCTCTTTCTGTTTCGCTCTCTCTACACCTCCACCCAGTCACCACTCGAAGATACCCGAATTCGGCCAAGAGCGACACATTTATGAAAGTTCTCCGTCATCGTCATCGGCTCGATCTTCTGGCCACCCCATCCCACACACATCCCGGGAAAACATCCCATTACGTTTATTCAGCGAGAGACAAAACCCACACGCCCGCCTCTCCCTCGTCCTCGCGTCGCACGCATATTTCTCGTCCAATTTCCCCACTCCTTGCCCACTGTAACCGTTCTCCTACAATTCACCTTCCATTCCAATCCTCCCTCCTGTCTTTGCCACCTAAGGCCCCCCCTCCCCTCTGCTAATCTCTGCGCTAATTTCCTCTTCATCATTTTCCGACCAATCCGACACCTTTCACGATCATTTCGATGACGACAGCTTCCGGCGATGAAAGGCGCCGTTCATCCGTGGAGAAGGGAAGGGTTTTTGTGTTCCACTTCCATTTTCTTCTGCACATTCCTTTGCATTGCCCGCGACAACAGAGGCACGAACACGTGGACGAGGAAAGTGTCCTTTACCGCCGAATTGGACCGATTAATGAGAGTAGGACAAGACAAAGGGGGGGGGGACAGGCAAGAGAGGAAATTGAATGGATCTTCGTAGTAGAAGAATGGAAAGTGAGGATATAGAGGGATACTAAAATAAACCATTGTGTCTGATCTTGGAATCATTAAATCGCCACAAGGTGTAGCAGGGTATTGAGGTATTTCGAATCTAGTACAAATATTTTATGAAAATAAAGCAATAATAAACATCTTCGTTAATTCGTCTTCTGTCTAGTACTCTTCCTCTACCTTAAATGCCTACTTTGGATTTCTCCCAACAAACTTCCATCCATGCCTAGTGTCTCTTCTTTTGTTTTCCTTTCCGCCTTTTCGGCAAACTCCATCGAAACCTATCAAAAGATACCAAATAATAATAGTTAACCAATGAAGCTTTTCATACTAACGGTCGACCATAGTGATCCTATTTTCGAAAAGATAAAAGTAAATCTGCTTTTCTTTACACTTAATATGCGCAACGTGAACACCCAAAATCCTTGTAGGAAAAATATTTTCCATCTTCAAAATTTATCAAAATCATTACATGCTAAGCATAAAAAATCACATTCACATACTAATTACTAGATGTTGCTCGTATTTAGGCAGAATTCCATAAATACATTAAGCTTAAGCTAAAATAAGGTTAAAATATTAATACTGTAATGTACTGAAAATGACTAGATTTTACATCTACAAAAGTTCTTGGAAAGGGACTGGTATTTTCATTGCTAACACTATGACAGGAGGTAAATGAAATCTAATCGTGGCAAAGGTAAATGCCAAGACGTAACGAACTCGAAATTCAGGATAATCGTGGGCCAAAATTAGTGAAAATGATGAGAGCGCAAGGAGGAGGAAGGATTTGGGTCCCACTTGACACGACGCCAGAGGGAAGTGAAGCTGAGGAAAGCGGGTGATGGAAATTATTATCTACTTTCGGAAGGAGTAGGAAAGCGTCTCCTTCGTCGCGAGTCGCTCTCCTTACGTGTGATGTTATGCGAGGCTGAAAATGAGAAAAACGGTAAAGAATAGCAGTCCTGAATTCACCGAGTGCCTTGGCGCGCAGTGCGTTTATTTGCTCGATTCGCGGGTCGTCGTCGCTCACTGAATCCAAGAACCATCATTAACTGTTTCCCAAAAGGAGACGGTATTGTTCTGTTTTTAAAAGATTTTTAAAGCCCGTACAATTTGGAGAGAAAGGAGAAAACTCGATCCATTTGGAACATTTTGAGACTTGCTAAAAGCAGATTTTTGTGAGGACTATTAGAAAGATCTGCGAAAATGTGTTATTTGCGCTAATAGAGAGGGAAATGTTTTTATATTAATAATATTATTTGTTAATTAACATGAATCACATTCATGGCAGTTAATTAGCGGCACCAATTATTATAACTATAATAAGATGGGCATATCGGGTTCCAATAGGGCCATTCTGCTTTGTTTCTTGACCAAATAATTCTGGCTTGATAGCGTAGTTGTCAGGACGTTCAGCTAATGACCAAAGGGCCACGAGATTAGATCCTCAGTGATGCCTCAGCAAAACCCAGGCTAAAAAACCAAGCGGTTCGATTTTCGATTTTATGGGTACCAGAGCTCCGTGGGAAACCTCAGGTGGCAACGATGAAAAAAGCTGATCCCCCTACCTCCCGGAATGTCTGGATTTCACTCCCGGAATGCTGGTTGAATGATGGCTGAACCTTAGGGGTTAGTACAGGTTGAGCTATACCTTGACCTATCAATGCTTATGTGGGTTGATTACCACGGCTTTAATCTTATAGGTGTTATAAGTTTAGAATAATCAAGAGTCAGCAATGATACGATCTCATGTGACAAGAAAATATTTCACTAAGGTGCCGCATTGCATGTAGCAATACGGCATCTAAGTGGTCCTATTTTCGAAAAGATCTAATTATATATACTTTTTTTACACTAAATATGCTCAATGTGAATAAACAAAGATTTTGAAGTAAAAATATTTTCCATCTAAAAAACTTATTAAAATCATTCTTTAAAATTGCAATCACGATAGAACTTAAGATGGTATACAGATTTAAAAAAACAATGAAATTTTATCAAAAATAATATTATAATTATTAAATATTATAATAATCTACAGTTCGTCCAAATTATTTTCATTGTTTGCCAAATTACAAAAAACGTTAAAGGTAACATCAAAGTTAAGCAATATAACCTTGATACTAAATGCGTGTTGTGCAATCACCCCCTACCGCGCAGCCTAGAGGTGGCCTGAAGGGCACTATTTATATATAGAACTGGTCGGCGGCGGCGGTCTCCAAGAAAAAACGATACGATTTGCCTAAATACACCATCTTTTAATTTTTAAACAATACGATCCAGATATTTAAGGATAATTAGAGTCGCAATCTGGTAAGTAAATTATTATTTATTCAAAGCGTAATAAATCACTTCCATTAGCAGATATTGGAAACACTGCAAACAAAGCGTCGATATTTAATTTACAAATTATTTTCAAAATCAGCTAATTAATTAATTCGAGTTTACATAAATAAAGTCATCAATTTCCGTAATAAGTTACCGGAGACCTTGAGATTATTATTTTCCTTTCACCCGCCCCCGGCGTCATAATAGCGCTCTCATCATGCCCTACCGTCACTATTACACATTTTCCCACTGGTTTGAACTCATTGCAGCGTCGTTGAGGCAAAATCTTCTTTCGTCAGAATGGCGAATCGGAGCTGCGAATGAGTGATGGCGCCGGGGAACAGACATTCTCCCTAGAGGCAAATTCTCGTTTTTATCTCCTCCCAGTGAAGCCAACTTGTTAAGATTCATTCTGTCCCATTTGTTGCGTGATATTTGGGAAAGGTGATGATGAAATCGCACCCCGTTACCACACCTCAGCGTATAAACCAGCTCGGCCAACTGGCTGACGACAGACAGCGAAAGGTGTGAAATTTCCACGCGTCAAAATGGTTTGGAAATTATGGTGATGATCCTGGGACAGCTGAATGCAAATCAATTTTTTCCCCCTCTCTCCCTCTCTCTCTTCCCGTCGCCTTCCGCAGCGCCCTAGGACCGCTCGCGGAGGGTGTGGAGGAGCGAGCGAGCGAGAGAGTGACCGCCAAAAACCATTCACCAATCATTTTTCAAACGAGACTGCCCTTGTCAATGCTACTCTTCCTAAGCGATTCTTGCTTCCCTCCAATTATAATCCACTCAGATTCCTACCCATCATGGCCTCCGCTGCCGTGTGTGGAAAAAAAGTGCTCTCTTCCTCGGAGTGGTTATTTTGCTCGGAGGAGGAAATGCGAGCAGTATCTATCAAGTGGGCTGAGGAGCAGCGATTTGGGCGATACCCGGAAATAATTTTCAATGACGCACATTTACGGGGACGGCTTGCCGAGGAGCGGAGATGATTTCAAAGTTTTGGGGTTAGGTTCAACGCGGACAGCAAGAGTCCGTGAAGGATGAAGCACTTTAGATGCAGACGGGATGATGGGCCCGATCTCCTTTCCTCCTCACGTGGTGCCGTGAACGATGAAAACGAAGCAAAAATTTTGATGACCGTGGATGGAGGCGTCTTTTTAATGCCCGTTTTTTAAAATTCCTCCTAAAAAACGATGCGGAACAGTAAAAACATAAACATAAAATTTGATGAATGATACACATCGTACTTTTAATGCCAACTTAATTTGCTTCAATTCTAACATAATTCAAGCTATTGGTGTATGTGTACTGCAGACCCTACATTTAGACAAAAATTATATATGTTTTTATGCATGTTTTAAATTGCTGAATTTATGAATGAACATTCTCTCGTCGCACATAAAGGTGACAATAGTATGGTAGACTAAAGGCGCCAACAAAAAAAAACCTTTCGAAAAATTATGGTTTCGATTTAACCACTTGAAAACGACGTTCAAATACGTAATCAGGGGAATTCATGTCATGACAGGACGGGAAAACAAATGGTATGCCGCATGACTCTTCAATGCGTGCAAGGCGGTGCTGGCAACAGAGCGCCGCTGGGGCCACTCATTACTCTCTCCGATAATCCACAAGATGCAGTAAAAAGGTGAGCAGACCTTGTTTCATACTCCTGGAGCCCCGATGCGAGATGGCCAATAATCAGATGGATATCAATCATCCCACCGAAAGAGGAAAGTGGTGCAGCCTTTGGGGGTGCCATGAATGAGAAATGAGAAGGCCGTCGAAGACTGGAAGCATAGGCACGGAGGCGGTGGGAGAGGAGATTGACTGAGATCATTCCTAAAAATAAGATCATGCGATAACTCTCTCCAGCGCTCGTACTCGAACGAGCTAACTTCTCACCTCAATTACTTCGGGCCCCTCCCTCCAAAATGTTCGCACCACCCCCTTCGACTATGTTCTCCGCGCGCCCCTCTCTCCTCCATACCTCCAAATGGACCCTCGCGATGAGAACGTCAATCCTCTCCATGCACCCAAAAAGCCCCCTTCTCCTTCTCCCTCCACCCACGCCTCGATTCGCTTCCACGAAAAATTTATATTTTTTTCTGTCGCCCGCGGCGTTATTTGCTCGGACTCCTGGCTTCACCACTCTTTCCCCTTCCTCCCCACACACCCCTTCCATCACACTTTTTTTCTCCCACCCCACTCAACGCCCGCAATTTGCTCTCTCTCTCTCCACCCCTCCTCCCTGCCTCCTCGTCTCCAATGGGCGACGGATGCTTCCTTTCAAATTTTTTTGTTGCACCCCTTGCCGAAACTCTTTCGCTCCCTTCTTTCATTTTCTGATACCGCTCGAAAAGTCAGCCCTCGTTATTATCAGTCTCGCTCTCTCTCTCTCACATACACACACATACACAAACACACAAACACACATCCGCACACGAGCACGCTCTCATTCTCTCTCCCAGCCTATGTTCTCGAAAGACCGACCTTGAGGTGGTAAATTATTTACATGATCCCGAAACAAATTATCCAGCTCCGCCAGCGTTACACTTGACCAGCGAAGATGTGTTCCCAAGTTCCGTGAATGGCAAATTTTATCTTTGGTAATTGTAGGTGATGCCTTGGGAATTATAATAAGTGACTAATAATTTTCGACGGGCTCATGTTGACGAGCGTGGTCCCTTAATTATTTAGGCCCAAATTTGGAAAGTAGTTTGCGACTGCGGTATTTTCGCCACCATAAAGCCATCTATTGATTTTGCCTTTGGATGAATGGCTAGCTATTTTTCATTTTCGCACATAATCAGCGGGTGCATTAGAAATTTGATTAAAAGGACACCAACAATGCTATTGAACATTTAATTTACAAAAAATGGATTTTTTCTCAAATGTTGAAGAAAATATATTTATTGAGTAAGAATACAAAAATATGTTGTGTCAAGACGAAAAAAAGATGGGGAGTTTAAATTATTTGAAACAGTAGTATGTGCTGGGGGCATATAGAAAAAAATCCCAAATTATAATAAAATTGAGTGATTTCTCCACGAAATGCCTATTTTGCTATGCCAATTGAAAAAATATGATTCTCTCTAAAATTCTTAAAAACGTAAAGCGCTCCAAGCTGCTAGTTATAATAATTCGACCCCATATCCAAAATATTAATCCACAAATCTATTTCTATTTAGCGAAGCATTTTGTGAACTAATTTTTGAGAAACAAATTTGGAAGTGATCTTTGTCTACTGCATTACCCACCTTCCTGAACCTTTTTGGTAGTTCTGTTCGATGGTGTTAGTATCAACATTAGACCATTTACGCCCACTAGATGCAAGGAAAATTCCTAACTCCTCCAATTAGGACGTTCCCGCGTGTTCCCTAAGGGAGAGAAAATATTTGATTCGCCAACACGTTAAACCAAACTTTTATGCAAGCAATTAGCGCACACACGGACCTCCACGAATTTTCGTTTGCGGCGGCTTAAGGTGCGCGGTGGGCATTTCCGGAGCCGGAACCCACTCGGTTGACTCTTGCCCTGCCAACGTGACCACCGCCTTAACCAAAGCCACGAACCTCCTCCCGAGGAACGCTGAACCATGAAGTAAAAATTCAGATTTCATTACGTCACCCCACGGCGAAAACCCTCGCAGCGCGTCGGATTTTCCCGGAATCACCCGCAAAAGAGTTCGTTCCCCGCCGCCAGAACTCGAGCGAGGCGCGACCACTTAAAACGATCTGACGGGCGCATAGAAAATCTCCCGCGGACATCGCCCTCGAAGCGGAAGGAAACCGGGAAGCAGGGCGACTCATCATCCTAGGGACCCAGGCGCCTCCACGAATCTCCTTCGCGAATCCCTATCACCGTCACCCCCCGCGGGGTTGCTTGCTATGGGATCCGAAACCCGCGCGTGCAAGGCCCTTTCCCCCGTCCAAAGAACAAGAACGAGATGGATGCTTGTGTTGGGGTGGGAGGGATAGAGGGGTTGGGGGTGAAGGAGGTACTTGCGCTCCAACCAGAAAACGATGATCCAAAATAATATCCGGGCCGGAGATCTCTTTTCTCTCTCTCTCTCTTCCTCTCTCACCACACACTCCCCAACTCCCTTTTGACTTCAGTCCTGCTGGACAGTTCAAGCCGTGAGGGACGGGGGAGGGAATGGGGTGTGGGGGGGAGGGAGGTGTTGTCGGGAGGGAGTGAGGAGGTGAGGAGCAGACGAGGAGGGCGTGGTAAGATTAGGAATTCTGAAGAGGTTGCTGCGTGGTGGATACGAAGCGGTGATTAGGCTCTCCCCCTCTCACTCCATCCCTCCTCTCTCTCTCCCTCTCGCCCGTGAAAAGGGGGAGGAGGAAAAAGAGGGCGAGAGATGTGTGATGAGCAGCGAGGTTGCAGCGGAGGAGAGGAGGCGGAAGGGGAATAGGTGCCTGTGGGGTTGGGGGAAAGGTTGGGAGAGGGTGGTTGCCGGGAGGTGTGGGCACGAAAGGCTGATGGGTCGTAAGGGAGAAATAGGGTGGGAGGAGGGATAGGGAGAGAGATGGAACGGGAAAGTGGCGCTCGAAGCCACCTAACTCTCAGCTTCCATTATGGAAGCTGCTGAGGCTCAATAATCACAAGGTTCGCGAGGGCTCAAGTGTGTATAGTGGGATGGTCATCGCCTCCTGACCATCGCGCCATTCCACCGCTAGCCGATGTTTTAATAATGACGGGTGGGCATGGTTTTTAGAGAGAGAGAAAGGCAAGTAGGAGAGAAAGTTAGCTGGGGAGAGAGGTGGGGAAAGAGAGAGAGATAACCTGGGGAAAAGGAGAGAGAGAGAGATGGGAGTGCGGAGGTAATATTCGCCCATAAGAAGTCGGGCTCGTTTGCGGCCGAATGGAGCGCTAGCGGTCAGCGAAGGGTTTGGAGGAGTGTGGAGTGGGTTACTGGCCGGAGGAGGAGAAAGACTGGAGGAGAAAAGATGGCGAACGGGGATAAGCAGGAAGCGAGGGAGGACGGGGAGAGTGAAGGGTCACCTTGACCTTGCCTCGTTAGCCGTTAACCCGCATTAGAAACATGAAAGATTGCCCTTATTTGTCAGCCTTCTCAGAAGGCAACCCCTATTCCCTGAGGGTTAATCAGTATCCTGACAAACTCATTATGTAAAGAGGGACGGAGAGAGTGTGGGAGCGAGCGAGGATAAGAGGAAGGGAGAGGAAAGAGGTCACAATAAAAAGAGAAGGGCAGAGGGAAGCTGCGGAGGGAACGCAGGATACGTACACTAGATGAGACGAGAGCCTGGTCAAAAGCGGAAGGGTCTGGACAAGCAGGGTTAGAGCGGCGGCGAGGAGGGAATTAGGGGCAAGCGTTTGACGCGTTCTCTGGCGGGGTTTACGCACATCTTTGAAAGGGAAAATATATTGCGTCCCCCTACGAAAACCGATCAACATTCAGATTGGCCTATTCATCACGGGGATACATATTTGGATTAGTGGGCAGTGATAAAAATTTGTTCGGCCGCCTGAGCCTTGGAAATTAAGAATCGGATGGGAGAAAGAGGGGACGGAATGTGATGAAGTGATTCTGTGACGGGCGTTTAATTAACCAAAGTCCCTTTTTTATTTTATACTCGGGAGGGGGGGTAGGAGGTAGGGGAAGGGGTAATTTCTGGGAGTGGCCGCCTTCGTGTGGTGGAATGCTGTGGCGGACGGTTTGAGGGCGAAGGACCGACATAACGACGGGGGACCGAAAAAGGGATTTTCACATTTGTTTGCCAGACAGAGAAATATCCGCTGAACCTGCACGACCTTAAAGTGGGGCTGCGGGAAAATTTTAGCAAAGGAAGGAATGATAGCGCTGCTGATAGATAACTGTTTGCCCGATCCTCTGAGGATAATGGTAAGAAAGCAGCTAGACCCTCATTTAAGCCGGGTGACATTGGGAGTTGCGAATTTTTCGTAATCAATTTCAGCTGTTTCTAAAAATAGTCGACTAAATTAATCAATGAAACAATTTTTCACGCCCTGAATTCAACGAAAGTTAACGTAATCAGACCCAAATTTCTTCCACTTTCACGAAAATGTCACTCTTAGTTTTTGTCGTCGCCTTAAATGCTTTGGTGTGTAGATGATTGGAAAGTTTGATAACTATTATCCATATTCTTACTGCTTTATATACATATTTTAAAATGTTTTGAATAAAAAACTCTTTAAAAAACGGCGAATAAAAAGAAAGTTACGCAAACAATATGGCTAAAATTATTTATCTTTTTGGACTGCTTTTCACGCAAGAATGTATTTAAGAAGAAATCAGCAGGCTGGATCTTATAATGAATGGGAAAATTTATCCGTCGCAAAAATAAATCGCATAAAATACTGACGAAAACAAAGGCATTAAGCGACAGGTATCTGAGGAAATATTTTCAGTATAAACATTGTTATTATATCGAAGGGATTCTTGCAGCTCTTAAGGCCTTTATGTCAAATTTTATTGAGTATCGTGAGAATTATGAATGTAGCGTTGGTTTCTCTATTTGTTCTTTCAAAATTTTCCATAAACGGTAGACTACCATTAATAAAAATAATTATGTAATGCATCCTGCCGTAAGAGAAAACAAACGATGTAGTTCTATGTTTCTTCTACTCTAAGATGTTCTGGTTATAAAATCCTTAGTAATTAAGTTAACCCGTTGGAATAAAAGCGTCAAATTGTTATAGTTAGAAGAATTAAACCATTTGAGTGAGAAACCGTTAAATATTTAAAAATAGAGTGATGTCAGTTTTTCAGGTAATATAAATATCTCTGACAATATTGAGAATTAAGCATGTATTTATATTTATAAATTTGGAAACATATCGATAGCTCTAAATTTGTAATGGAGACAGTTTAAGAGAATATACTGTATATTTGAAATAATATTTATGTTCTAATACTTAATATTCCGTCTCTAGTAAATCTTCCCTGGATTATTTATTAATTTCCCTGGTGTTTCTATGAAAATATATGCACGTTACCAAGGATACATCAGAAACATAATTAATTGAATCAGAAAAAGGGATGGAAAGAATACATAGAGAATGTATACGATAGAGACATTAGGCTTGCAAGATTAGACATGGAAAATTTGATGCAGATAGGGATAGCTTAGGTCCAGGCATGCTTAATGACGAAGAAAAAGGGCTTTAAGAGAATTAAAATCAAGAAAGGTCGTTGGGGTAGATAGCATTCCCGTGGAATTAATTAACGTTGTAGGAAAACGCGGAAGGAAGAATTTTTAGAGACTTTAGGAGGAATTCGGCCGGAAGGTTTCGTCAAATTGGTGTTAGATCACATTCTAAAATAGATAAAGGCGGCCGTATTTGAGGACTGCACATGTAGAATAATACGTTTGATATCCCTGACGCAGCTAAATTGGTAGTTAGGAAGATCAATCAGGGGATAAAGAGAAGGGCAAGTAATTAATTAGGATAAAATCAGTTTGAATTTAGGAGGGGAAAGGCTCTCGTGATGCCATAGAAATAATACGGTCATTAATAGATATGAACATAGAATAAAACCAGGATATGCATATTTGTTTCGTTTAAATTGAGAAGGCAATCATTCGAGTGAATAAGGGGATAATGAATGTTTTGCAGAGATAGGAATAGATTGGATATGCGACGTATCCTCAACCTGTGCATTTCTGACTCCTCAGGATGTAGAGTCTGGCTGGGTAGTATTATGGGAAATATAGGGATGTCCATTGCCTCCCGTGCTGCTCAACGCATTTGTAGAGGGAATGGTAAAAGAGGCATGGGAGGAACTGCAGATAGAAATATACATCGGCGTGGAATTCATAAAACCATTTATATTTGCGCATAATCAAGCTTTAGTTGTTTTCCAAACCAGTCTTTCAATGAGTTACAATCATTTCTAAGAGAATTAGAATGTCAGTGTGATAGGCTTGGGTTAAGATTCAATGGAATTAAAACAAATTGAACGATATTTTTAGGAAAGATGAAGGTAAAGTTCACTATTAAATAAGAGTTCATTAACTAGAGCAGGTGGATCAATTTATGACAGGGACATTGAATAAATATAAGAAATAAAAAAGTCATTAAAACTTTTATATGGTGCATGGTTTTAAATGGCGCGGAAACATTATTGCTGAAGCAAAAAGAGAGGAGTAGATTGGAGGCTTCTGAGACGCAGGTACGAAGAAGGATGGGAAAGGAAAAATCGGCGGATTGAAAATCAAACGCGGTAGTATTAACATAGTGGGGGAAGAGAGAGGATAGTTGTAATCCAAAGTAGGCAGGAGAGATTGATCCAGAGCAGCTTGATTGGCGATGGGATATTGAATAATGTGATAGAAGGGAGAACGTTAAGCAAGCAAGGAAGGAGTAGCAGAAGGATAAGGATGGGAACTGGGCGGAATGAAAGGAGGGGAGAAGGAAGTATATAGAACTGATGTAGATGTTTTTGTACTTTCGGATTTCAGGTTGTATCTTGTTAGGAGAACCAAGAAAATGTATCGTCGTTCAGTCTGTGCCCATCCAACACTGGCCTTAAATGGTAGAATCCCATAAAAGTAATAATTCTAAGAGAAATTCACATATAATTGAAAGTAGTCACTACGCCTCTAAAAGTTGTTTAAGCATCCATTTAAATTCATTCTCATTTTAATTACTGAGAGAGATAAAAAATGGAGCTAAATGGCACCAAATACAACTGACCTAGGAGATTTTGACAATTAATAGAACCTGAACAAATTTAATATTGTAATGGTCAGAGTTTTGAGGCGAAGCTAACGCTATGAAAGATTCTCATATTTTCTCATTAGTTTCATATTCTATCAAATTCAAAGTACAAACGGCAAATTTATTCTAATAAAAGTGAACAGCTTGAACTTATGCCAGATTAACTACATATGAAACGTAAATCCATACCGCAATCTAATATTTTTCACCTTAAAACTAAAGCATTGATACCAGTTGTTAAGAGTGCCTAGATTATATAAAATTAAAATTCAACGGATTCAGAATCGAGGTTAATTAGTTATTTGTAACATGGTATCAACATTATTCCAACCGCATTAATTAAAACTTAACCTTATAAAAATATCTCCAAAATAGTTTACAATGACGGTCACAAAAAAGTAACGATGAGAAGCGTTGGGACCTGCGTATATTTTTTACTCCGTTTATTTATGTGTACAATGCTATGGTTGTTTTGGGGATTTTATATTTACCGATTAAAGCTTATTAAAGATGCAACGATATTAACAAATTAGCTAATTTTGGGTCATAAATACCCTATAGTTACGATTTGATCTAAATCCCTGATTTTTAATACATACTTTCCGACTACAGAGACATAATTTCAGAACATTTCACATTCATTAGCTGTTAAATACGCTACCCCTATGTTGAATAACATGAATTTAGAGTTTAGAGCTCAAAAATTCAGAGTTTTAAACGTTTAAAAATGAAAAAAAATTCTTATTAAATCACGCATGTACGAGTAATTCAATGGCTACACTTGGTTCCGAGATATATTTCTAATTTATAGCATTTACTCTATGTGTATATTCTAATTGATAATTCTTCATAATATTGAAGAGAAATTCGTATATAGATATTCAGAGTAGTACATAGCTTTAAATGCACAGTCGTCTGTCCTTGAGGCTTCATACTAACTACTATTTTTTTGCTCGAAATTTACGAGGTTCATATCTCACTGACCGCAATGGATCAGAGTCTCAATCATAGCGATAAGTTTGGAATAATCGTTTCTTTAACATATATATATATATATATATATATATATATATATATATATATATATATACGAGAGAGAGGGAGTGCTTATTACAATGGGAGGATATCCGCTGAATGTGGTTAGGAACTAATGGTATAAAGAAGGAGCTCCCCGCTACAATTTTCACGGCCTGCGACGGTGGGGGCCGGTGGCATTGGCGTTACCGTGCAGGCCCCTTTCCGGCCGCTGGGGAACCGTCGACACCGTTGTGACGATCGGACGCTGAGGAAACTTTTAAGTACTTCGTGAAGACAATGCACACGTACATACAACACGAATCCAAATACATATGAGCAGTCCAAAGGATTAGTTTCTAGTAATCGGCAAACACTTATACATAAAAAACATAAGTATTACAGATAAATATTCCAATGTTTCCATTGGCTTCGTTATAATAGCCTATAAAAAATAAAATTTACTATACATATGTGGGTGTATTAACGAAAATATAACGTAATGTGGGTTGCGGTATCCAAGGGGCAGAGCGTTGGACTACTGACCGGAGGGTCACGGGTTCGATTCCCGGGCAAGTCACTCTAGGCACATGTGATATTTCGGGTACCACATCTTTCTGGGAAACCATAACCGGCACAGGGAAAGGAACTGGCCCCCCTCCCCTGATGTGTGAATTTCACACGCCGTCGGGCTTAATCCTGGGTGAACTCTACCATCACCTATGAAGCCAACCTTCGGGTTGAATACTGTGTGTGTGTGTGTGTGTGTATATACATATATGCTTTCGTTACAGTTGTATATTCTCTTGCGAATCGCTTTTCTTTGCATACCAGCTATTGTTGTCATTGACGCTTCTAGAACCCTGATCGTAAAGCTTCTTGTTCGAATCGGATGGCCTGTGTCCTATTCCGACTTTTAAAATTTCGATTTCAGAGGGCATATATTTTAATTAGCATGTACCCTTTTATGCCTTTAATGATTTTATTGTTTTTTGCCGGAAATGATCTCTTGAATTTCTATCTTTTAAGAATTTATGTAAAGAGAATTTGATGGTGAATATATGTGAAAACTGACTTTAAATGTCCTGTTACACTATGCCACAGGACATTTAAAATGTATGTAATTATCATAATATGCTTCGTTTCACCACGACGACCTAAAGTTCCATGACTGATGAAAAAGGGATGACTTCATAATATGCAATAAAAGTCGTATGGGCATGTTAAATCAAAGTAAAACAAATATAGTATTATATTGCTCACTTTTACCTAAATAAAAAATAGTTTGCATTAAATATCCATTGCTATTCAGTTGCAGGTGCATGTATGCTCCACATTAGCCTAATCATAGTTTCAGTTTCAAAAACGTTTCTTTAAACCATGTCATGATTGAGATTGAAGTGTCAATGAACTTAAAAATACTTAATTATGCCCAAGTTTAATATGGGAAGCCTAAGAGTTGCTTAAGGCATTCGCTGTCCGCAAAGAGTAGTTTTTTGCGTAAAATGCTAAAGAGTGCCTTAACACAGGCGTCAAACAAAATGGCGGGGAAATAATTAGTTTTAAAGTTCATCTATCATGAAGAAGTTTTGATAGAAATGTTATCCTCTCAAGCATTTTCCAGACCCAAGGACTGTCACGAGTTGAGTGAACGTCTGGTGATTCGTTTTACTCTATCTTTAGGTATGCGGTGTTCATCAAACTGGCATTTCAAATATCAGGAACCACTTGTTAGCCATTACTTACTTAACCGGTGGTTCATTAGTAGCCGTTACTACTAAAATTTTCCAAAACTTTTCGATAGAATATTCATATCAGATATTCCATTAAATGTGATTTTAGGAACCAAGCATTTCTCATAAATGACAAATTCCGTACATTGACTGCTGCCACACATTTGGTCGATTTTTTTCAAGAAATGACAACGAATGAAAACTAGACAATCTCTCAGCTTCAATGTCTTATAATCTCAGATTTAGCGATGGATTATATCAATTTTGTGAATAATATTGTCAAGGCAATGCTGGCGATACCTTTGAAATATAACAAAATATGTGAGCAATGAATAACAATGACATCCTGGAATAGATACGCACTTCAAATATATGATTACGTGCAACTAAATCCTCGAAATGTAAGCTTGAAAGAGATAACCAAACAAGTTAAGCAAATTGCGCGATGAATTCACATGAGCAATTGATAATTATAAAGCCCACCAAGAATCACCTGCTCGTAAGAGTTTATGCATGGAAGTAAGATGTAATTCTCTGAAGCAACGCTACCAGGCGCTTTAATGCTTTCATCCCCGGGACTCACGTTAAGTTTCAGTGCGCGAGCAAGAGACCACGGACTCGCGTCGCGAGTAAAATTAAAGAAAAAAATTTACCCAAATCTCGTCTTCGCTCAGCGGCTTGGCAAATCCTCGCGCGTCGCATAAATTGTAGACGAGTAAAGTCAGCCAGGAGCACGCTCGTATGCATATATACGGTGTCGACGAGCTTAGCGCCCGAACTCATTTGCCTGGAAAACAAAAAAAAATAGGAACGCTAACCGTCTTTCAAAGGCCTCGGGTTTCTGGCTCCCGGGCGGGAGAAAAAAGTCCTCGGAACGAAATATTACTCTCGGGTCCCACGAGTTTCGTTAATTCCGAAATTTCTTCCGTTCTTCCTTTTCTCCTCGTAGGGCTCTTATTCTTTACGGGACACCCTTCCTAATCTCGACGCGGCGGCGATCTCAAAACGGCGAGCCTTCATTAGAATCCGGTACACTTTTTGGTGGACTGGTAAGTGGAAGAAGGAGGAAGTGGGTGGCGGGAAACGGAGACCTGGGACGCGTTCCCCTTCAGGACCGGGATCAAGGACTTGCCGTACTTGCTCGGTAATTGGCGCGGGGCTTATCACTGCTACATTTCATCCGATTCCCAGTTCAACGCCGCCCACTCCCGAGTCATCCCGATCTCCTATCCCACCTAACCCTTTCTACATCCAACCCCCCCGGGGGACATACCCCCAAAGAACTCACGGAACGCGGGTGGCGAGGGTTTTCGAACGCGGAGGGAAGTACGTAGGTGGCGGCCCAAGATCGCTGCAAGAAACAAAGAGCTGCGGAGGACGGGTAAGAAGGCACGGCATAGCGTGGAGCAGACGGGCGGTGAGAGATAACGACGGTGAGACAAGCGGGCAGCAGCAAGGGGGGGGGGAGGAGGAGCTTTTTAGGTTGCGAGGTATAGAAGAGGAGGAGGATAGAGATATAGAGGAAGAGGGAGAAGAGGGAATGAGCATAGCGAGACCAAGGAAAGGAAGGACAGACTTCTGAAATGGGGGAAGAGTTAGGTTTTGGGGAGGGGTGGGGAGGAATTCGGAACAGGTGGAGGGGTGGGTAGGAAGGGGCGTGTTCTTCGGGTAGTTCGGGAGGAAGTGGGGCGGAGGGTTGTGGGAGGGGAGGGGAGAGTGGTTGATCTGGGGGATGAGGCAGAAGGAAGAGTGGGTCTGTGAGGAGGGAGGAGGAGGTGGGCCAGAGGGTTAACAAGGCGCGGAGACGTTGCCGGGGAGAGGAGAGTGTGTGCGTCCGTGGCTGCGAGAGTGTATGGATGGGAGAGGGTGGGCGGAGGGGGGGATTGGGGGGAAGCAGCAAAAAAACCATCCCTTCCCAGCCGACTCCAATTTTGGTCGGCGAATGGCGGACAGTTTGGAAGATAGCGAACGGCAGGCAGAGCCGTGCCGAGTTTCCGTTCCTTGGTTTTCCCGAGGTGGTGGGGAGGCAATGGGAGGGGGGGAGTTGTGGGACAGGGGTGTGGGAGGAGAAATGTGCGGAGGAAGGGCAAAGGGGGAGGAGTCTTCGCTCCTCCCCCTTCCTTTCCTCCAGCGTCTTACGTGTGTTTTTATTCATCCGGGTCCCCCAATTCGAGGGAAGGCGGGCGTGAGAGGAGAGGAGGCCGTGGGAGGGCTAGGGGAAAGGGGAGGAGACGTGTGGAGGGGTGATAGTCTTGGGAGGAAGGTGGAACTGGGGAGGGGGTGAAATGGTTAGAGGGATAGGGGCCGGAAGAAGAGTAGGAGGAGTAGGTAGGTTGGGAGGGTGTATGTCAGGAGGCCGCCATAGGTAAGGAATGCCCCTACGGATTCAGCTTGTCCAACGACGGAGGTTTTTTTTATTAGGATTCCCTTTCTATTGCCCCCTCCTACCTGCGCCTCCCATCCCTCCCCGTTTCATTACAACCCCCGTCCTTCCATCCATCCCCTCCCAAGTCTCAACCTCCCTCCCCTCTCCTAACTCACTCACGCTCCCATGCGCTGGCACAGGAAGGGAGGACGAGGGACGTAATTGCATTACGTGTGGCCGCCCTTTCGGAACTCTTCCTACTCCCACTACGCTCCCCCTCCTTTACCTCCCCACCCCCACTCCTTCGTCCCTCTGTTTTTCTCCCTCCCTCACCCTCCTCCTCCTCTGCCTCCCTTCCCATCCTCGACCCCGTCCCCGTTGACTGGCCCCCAAGCCAAGCTAACCAAAAGCGTCCTCCCCGCGGCCTGACGAAACAAGGAAGTTAATGCGTGAATAATTTCTCGATCGGAGTAAAAAAGTGAGACATTTCCAGAGTGTGGAGGGGGTGGGGGTGTGAGAGGGGAGAGGAAAAAAAATTGGAGGAATTGTTTTAGAGGACGGTTTTTGGGGTCGGTGGGAATGGGACGGAACGGGGAGTAGGTTCTTTTTAAACGGATGGCAGTGTGTGCGGGAGCATTATTTTTTGTCGTCTCGGTCGCCGGCATGGAGAGAGCGTCGTTATTTTTTCCACCCCCTCGCCCCGCCCCCTGACGATCCTCCCTTCCCAGCCAGCCAGCCAGCCACCCGCCAACGGACCGCCCCGACGGGAGAAACTGGTGGGCGTCGTAGTAATTGCGTCACGTGGTGCTACAAGGATTAGGGGGGAAAATTGTCCCATCTTTCTTCCCGCTTTTCCCCTTCCCGCCCCGAACCCTCCTCCCGCACTCGCCGCTCACATACCTGCACTCGGTCCTGTACTCCTCTCCGCCGAACCCCTCCCCTTCTCCTCCTCCTCTTACGTGTTTCTTTCGCTCCCTACGTCCCGTCTCCACTGGAGGGGTCGACGGGAGTGCGGAATTTAATGCGTGAACCATTAAAACGTGTGGCGTAAGCGATGGCCCTTTTGGGCAAAAAAATCGGATTCTAATACAAATTATGGCCGATGGGTCGAGGGGGAGCGGGAAGAGGAAGATACCTAATGGCGATTCCGAGGGACGAGATATGTGTTACGTTCGGGGGAGAATTGAGGGGAAATGGGGGAAGGAGGAAGGTTATCCGTTTCTCTCCGAAAAGACTGAATTTCGTGGCGGTAATTGAGAAGGAGTGAGAGGGAGAGAGAGAGAAGCCCGTCTCCCGTATTGCTTTATACAGTTTTCCTCGTTGTTTACACAGCTTGCTCGATCGCAATTTCTTGCACGAAACCTAAGGACCACTAAAAACACTTAAGAGTGGTAATAAAACTTTCGTTTTGGGGAATTAATTGAGTGTAAGATAAAAAATTCCGGAGATACGTATGAACACGTTGACCGAGAGGCATAATCACTCTGGTGGGTACGCTTTGGCAGTGGCTCTTTTGAGTACGTTAGTCAGGAAAACCTTAATAATAAATATTCAATTTCGTTTCATTTCAGCTGTGGATGAATATTAAGTAAGTAGTCAGTTAGTATATTGGAACAAAAATAGAAATTCCATGAAGGGTTCGTTTTGAAATTCATAGTTGCAAACTCTTACAAACCAGCGTAATGCATATTTAAATCATTCCGGCGTCTCGTAGCGTCAGCATCACCATCAGGTTAAATATGAACTATGGGTACTCACACAATTAGACTAGACTGGAAGGGTTAATGGGAAAGTGAAGAGGAGGGAAAATATTACATTGCTGTCTCAAAGAAAGGGGTAAGGATAGGCGCCATGGATTCATTGAAAGGGGAACGTCAGAATTACCAAACCTTTATCTGAAGCTACTTAGTTTTAAGCTCGCATCGTTAATCACTAAAATGGAACATATTACCATTAATATAGCTATTATACTTGCCTAAATTTTACTGAAATTTCCCAATCTCTAACTCCTTATTTTGATCCCATTTTTTCTACTTTATTAGGCAGATAAATAGAATTCATGGCTCAGCATTCAACTGATAATGATGATAACTCATGAAAACTTTCGTGATCGTGAATATTCGCACATTATTTGAATTGTTTTAAGTTCGCAGTAACACATTGTAATGCAATACCACAACGTTAATGGAGAACAGGTTACATTTGTTGTGTTTTCAAGCACAAAAGGTCGGCGAGTTTTAATTACAACTTGCAGCATACGTAAGAGAACAGCTTTACGGAATTTTAATATTGAGCTCAAATGCTGCCTCAATGGAAATTAATTTGTGGTAAGGAGTATTTAAACGTAATTTTGCCGCCGAGAACGCAGTTGTTTCTTCGAAATTCCAGTTAAAGGGTACAAATTTGCTTTTTCATTAATGCTGCCAAGAGAGTCACGTAGACCGCAAAGTCACTGAGAGTCCGCAGAAATCTCTTTCAACGCAAACCAAACAAAGGCGTTGAACATCACGGACGCGCTTGAAAAAAATTAAGACAAAACTGAATTCTACTTTATAGTGTAATTTCATTTGGACACCATGTAGCGTCCAATATCTTAAGACATAATTTCCAGTCTTCATCCGTTCTGCTTGTACAGCTCTTCTCTGGCATTATGCAGTAAACCCACTCAGAACGAGGCCTATGGGATCTTAAGGGGAGATAAAGAAATTTTTATGATACCACCTCCGCACATGTAACGCCATAACATGTTTATGCGAGAAATATCTTCCCGTGGAAATACCTTTCGCCAAACAGATTATTTCATGTCATCTGCTAGTCAAGGACAAATATTTTTGGTGGGTTTTACGGTTCCAAGTTTATCTCTCATTACATGCTATACACTGTTTTTGATAAAAAAAATGCCGTAATTAATTAATAATGGTCGATTTAGATAAGCCCTTAAAAGCATTAAAACCTAATCTGTCATTGAATATGTACATATAAAATGGGGAAGATTGCCTTACACAGAATTAATTCATTGATACATTTTTCTTGCATTTAATACTGCTTACTTGGTTGGATTTTGCACAAATTTAGCAACTACCTTGAATTCTTTGATAGATTTGTAAGATTGCGCATAGACAAGTTAACTTTCCAATCGAGTATTTTAGCAACCCAAAAGCTTTATGCCACGCGCAAGCGAATGAGACATCGTTAATTGCAAGCTGTTAATTGCCCCGACGAGAGAAAACGCGATCCCAGACGAAACGCCGAGGAGTGAGCATTAAAACACAGCACCCAATGGAATCGTCAGAGCATCAATAACATTGAGATCGCACTTTCAATTCCAAACAATCGATTCTAGGCAGTTTTGCAACTCGAACCCTCACACGTACCCGTCCCCCCTCCTCCCCAACCCGCCGCCCAGAGCATTTCGACGAGGAATTTGCTCCGCCGAAATTTACACCGACTCCTGTCTCCATTAGCATTCTCCCGTTTCACTTTTTACCTTCTCATTAAAAAAACAAAGGAGAAGAGGAGCCCCAAGTGAGACAAAAACGAAAAGAAAGGAGTGCGCTATCTCCCCGGACACCTCACCTCCTCCGCCGCCGACTCCATGAATCGTTCCCAAGGTGCACTCGTCCTGAATTAGTGCCGTCTCCACCTCCCCCTTTGTGCTTCCCCACTCGACACCCATCCACCTTCCCCCCACAGTTAATCTTTACGATGTTCACTGTCTTTCAGCCCCTCTCCCACAATCCCTTTCCTTCCTCTCGCCGTTGTTTCCTCATTCCCTCCGCGAATCCTCTTCCACCTTATGTCTTTCCTACCATCCACCCCACCACCCGTCTTCCCTGATTCGACACATCAAGTTCGCCCTGTGAGCTCTGCCGTCCGTGCCCTACCAACCTTGCCGCGAAACGCCTTCGAAGTCCCATTCTCGGCATCATTTTTCTCTGGAAAGAGAGAAGGGAATAGAGGGGGGGAATTGAGGAGAAGAGGGAGATCAAATGAAGATCGGGATGAGTGAGACATGGCGAAGGAACAGAGGGGAGTGATAGTGGAAGGAAAGAATTCCTTCCGAGGGTCCCTTCCCGATTCCACCAGTCCCTTCCCCCACTCCTTTGCATTAGTTCAGCGCCTAAAAATAATGCCGCATCCCTCCACGGAGTGCGAATCTCCAGGGGGGAGGGTGTCGTTTGAGGATCTGGGGAAAACTTTGGAGGGGATAAAAAAACCAAGAAATGAGTGATAAAAAAAGAGTGACATACCAGGTTTCTCTGCATGGAGGACTTCTGTCCTATTGGAGGAATTGTGACCTCGGC
>CM073768.1:80377625-80460738 GCA_037158775.1 Hetaerina titia | reverse complement strand
TAGCGGAATCATGCTCTAACCTTGAAAAGAATCAAACAATTATAAGCGTTTAATTACACCTTCCCTCAATCAATCAGAATGCCAACACAGAGAGACATAATCAAGAAATCGCATGACCAAGCGATGGTATACCTCAACTACTATCTACCCCCTTATTAAGCACATTATGCAAAACTGTCCAATTAAGAATATAAATTACGGTCCATAAACAATTGGCCGGCCTGTAATGGCTTCATGGCGGACTAGGAGTTAATATTGATTAGATTTAATCGTAAATTATGCCATTTATATCGAAATGAAAACAAGCTAACATATTCATGCAGCACAGGAAATGAAGGCACTAAAAATGTAAAAATCGAAATAACCTAGAAATGCCGCAACGGAGAATGGTTAAACTCATATTGTTATTTTCACAGTGAAAGTATCATTCAACTAGGGTTAAAGAGCAAAGGGCACTATGGAGACAGATGAATTAGGTTTTTCCCTCAAAAGTTTGTCTCGACCTTTCACCTTTCATTGAAAATATACTAAGCCTTTATCTCAAGGTAAAGTGCCGCTAGGAAAAAAATCCCACGTGACTTCCTATCGTAAAAGCAGCAATTAACAAGGTCCAGGGAATTGAAAACGTGTATCATAAATATCCCTTTTGGAAAAAATATCGTGTATATAATAATAGGAGGCAATATGAATTGCTTCTAGAATATTCTACGCCTTTTACAGACAACATAGCTCCCGAGTAAGTAGACCTTATGCAATTCAAATACATTAATTCATGGTAGCAACATGCAAATATCGATGGAAACAACACAACTGAATGGAACAAAATATTATACTTTTTTTTCAAAACGTTTGAACAAGTATAAAATAATATAATAAAATAAACAATAATCAACAGGATTGACAAAAAAAGAAAAAACTGGATTTTTGTGATTTTCCTTCTGAACTGAAATAATGATAATAGTGATGATAGCTTAGGTGGAAATCTCATATTTTGTAAAAGTAGCCACCAGCATCTTGCAAATGAACACGAGTTCCCCTCTTATTACTCATTTTTAAATGTTTATATAAATAGGAAAATTAACAGAAAATTTGTTCGTACGTTTCTGGAAGCATGTTGCGGAAGAGAAACTAGTAAATTGACATTTTCAAGAAATCACGGCAAAATTATTGCTTTGTGTCAATAATTCTACAATATTTGCAAGAAGGATTTCACTTGTAAACTGAAAAAAATGTAAGTAGTAATGCGCATTGAGTAGTGAAAGAAAGTCCCAACGCAGTGACACCTGTAGACACGGTGGATCAGACGATATAAATATAATGAAACAAGTGAAGTACTTCGTATCACACTGGAATCGAGCCAAACATGAGTGAATAGAGTTTAAAGTATGGGGAGAAACGATCCAGAAACCTTTCAACAAACGGATAGAAGGGACATACTCGAACATAAAAATTCAATATTTGTGAAAATTGGTTAGACATTTTGAACCCGTGTCCCGTGAATGTGAACCTAGTGAGCAATCATCTAATTTTCTAGGGATCAGTAATTAATTTGTGAGTCAAAGAAAATACAGATATAAGCCACTCGAATCGTTAAATAGCGTTGTAGACGTGTAGCACTGTGCGTAAAATTAGATGGTTTGGATTTTTTTTGGGAAGGCCATTTGCGCTATTAGGGATGGGTGGGAAAGGAAGGGTAGAGAGAAACCCGGCGTCGACATTATCCTACTCTTGTTGAAGGACGCCAAGGGGTCCGCAGTTTAACATCGTATTCACTCAAAGTGCTCTCCACATAGCACCTCAAGTAGGGATCGGGATACCACTGAAAAATATTGTTGTCTCCAGGATTTGAACCCGGGCCTTCGCGGTGGGAAGCCTGTACGTTAACCTCCGCACCATCTCGATCCCCGCATAATATTAGAATCCCCTTGAAGTATTTTTGACATTATGTCTTATAAGTATTAGAATAAAATCTTTATTTAAACGCACCCCTTCTACCCAGCATGAAAGCGAGGGAAACGAAAAAGAATGAAAAAAGAGAAAAATGGGTGATTAAAAGAGAATTCTTGATTAGCTTGAGGATTATCTTTTAACTATTTTATAGTCGCGTAATGTACCGGATAGAAAGGGATATCTGTTCAGCAGCAAAATGTCTCTTACTCTGTCACAATTATCTAAGTCATGAACGTAGTTCCGTAGCTTTTAATTTATGAGTTGTTAATTTTTGATTAATTCTTCATTTACGTATTACCCTGCAAGCTACCAGGAAGATATGTAGTAAGGGGTGTACACGTACTCACACCAAGTATGCAAAAATTAGTTCATCGATGTCGCAATAAAGACGCCATGATTGAAACCTAACAGTGTGTAATACTAATAATCTAATATTGGGCTGTATTACCCGTGTTTCATTCACAAACTTTGATAAAGAGAAGATCGGGACAATTTTCCACCACATAAAATTAATAATAGTACCTAATTTAAACTTATCTATTGGAAAGTTGTTACTATCTTTTCTTCGTTAAGATGGAATTCCACCACATCACGCCTGAAACCACTCAAATTGTAGAAATTTGGAAGTAACTGTGTTATGTCTTTTTCATTATAACCTATGTTTCAATAATTGAGTGGCAATTCATTGAATTGCGTTCTATTTTTTATTCCATCAAGATCTAATTATAAATACTATGTGTCCTTCATTTCTTTATCTGATATATTTTCTAATAATGCAATTTGCAAATACGAAATCCTTCAAATAGGCAACACTTATAAGACATATTTGTTCCACCAGGATATTTTTGCAGAAATGATTATGCCCCAAAATTTTAAATAATGCACAGCGCATATTTGCACCCACAATTACATGGTGTGATTTTAGTATTCTTTGTTTGCTTAAATTCATTCGCCTCAGTTCGCGCTTCAAGTAAAAATCATTCGCCTTGGCCGGGCTTCCAACTCGGATCCCTCAATGTCCGGGCTAATGCTGTAGCCAGTGAAGCTATCGAGGCGTCCTCTTACACTGCGAAATTTCAGGCTTCGAATCCGGGGCGAGGCGAATAATTTTTACACTCTGGAAATGTTGCATTGAAATGCATATTAGCGGATGACTGCGTCAAAAAGTTACTGCCGCGGCATTTCCCGCGGTTTTTTAGATTTTGTATTATATTAGGTTCATCTTGAATACTAAACACTGCTAGTGATTAAATACATGTACCGTTGAATTGAGAAAAAATCAAATAATTTTGCATATTGAACCAATGAAAATACATTAAATACACTAAATTGGTAATTATTATGAACATTTATATTAATTTATTGCAGTTGATAAATCACAATGAGCTAAAAAATCCATTTGCATTAATTGCTATTTGCATTAAATCTACTTTCAGTACGCTAAGTATTTTGAAATCGCGTCACCGGTGATATTTTTTACCAACTTAAGCGTGACAAACGAGGCCATTCGAGTGTATGTGAAGAAAACAATAGCAGTGGATTCACTTCGGAATTACACGTAACGATGCGGAAACCTACTGCTGATTTTTATTTGACCTCGAATAAAGCACTGTTGTAAAGCTAATATAATTATCGCGGCGCATAAGTCGTAGACGGGAAGAGCGGATGTTGGAAGGGCACCTAGGAGAAACTAAATACAGAGTAAATGCAATCGATTCTTTAACGATTCAGCTGCCGGTTGCCCTGGTTTTGTCCGGCCTAGTGAGATCGACTGCAGCCAATCTTCTGGAAGAAATAAGTAAACACGGGAAACCCGTGCGCGGAGTGGCTAGGGCCTCTATATTTGATAAGGACTTGTTTCATCTTGCTCCATTTCTCGGTTTGTGATTCTCTCTTTACCCGTGCTTCGATCGGAGAACCGAGAACTACGTACGTTAAGGACCCCAACCCTTGTTTAACTTGCTGCCTCCGCCCAAAGAATAACTAAAAACTTTACGAAATGTTTCCGAGCATTTTTCTCCCTCCACCTCTTCATCGCAGCGCGGGTTCGAATGCTCGGAGTCTGCGCTCTTCCAAGGACGTGAGAAAATCATGGTACCTCGCTATGTGCACAGAGCCAGTAAAAACTGCATCTGTTCCGGAATGAAGCGCCGTAATTGCCGGTTTACTCTTTCAAAATCTTCCATAAAAGCACGAGAAACGACTCCGACAAGTCGAGCTCTCTTGAGCGGATATGAGAGGATTGGTCGAGGGGGGGGGGAGCAATAAAATAATGAAACAGCAAGGATGGCAGGGTGAAAAATGAATCGACGTCGCTCTACCTGGGAGTGGTTTATAAAAGATGCATATCAAGGTTCTTTGCATCTCTCAAGGACAAAGTCGTGAGGACTATCTCTGTATTCTTTATCTTTGCCTTTGAATGGTGAAGCACGGAGAAGAATTCGAAGCGCGATCTGAGAAGAATAAATGGATCTTATTCACAGAACAAGAAAGAAAATAAAACGGCACCGGGGTCGAATTATTATCAAAACTGGGATTTGCATAAGATTTTCCCCGCTGTTTCTAACTTGTGAAAGCAAACCTTAACGATTATGACACACACCATGACCGCACAAAGAACCCCCAACAAACCCCCTGGAGTCGTAATAATCGCCCTGTCTCCCATGCGCGCCACACACCTGTTATGTCACTTCACCCCTTCGTCTCCCCATCCTCACTCCCTACACAACCACACACACACACACACACACACAAAACTCCCATCGCCCCACGGACTCCAAACGGTCCCTCCTCCTCGACTCTCCTCTCAACCCGTCCCTCGTTTCCAACCCCACCTGCTCCACGTCACACAATATGAAACCCCCACCTCCCGAAACCTTCTTTCCTTGCGCGAAATCCACGGCCCACCCCCAAACCTCCTTTCATCCATCTCCCATCCTCCCACCAATCTACCAACTCCCCAACCGACGCCAGACGAAACACCAACGTTCACATTTGCCGCGGCACCCGAAGCAATCAAAGGCGGCGCCGTCACCAGCGGCTCTTTTTCGGTTGTGGGCGCTGGGATGACAGCGGAGCAGGGACGGCTGATGTGGGAGCCGAGGGTGGTGGGTGGAGGAAGATGGAGAAGTGAGGTTTCGAGAAGGAAGGGAGGGGATGGCGAGTGAGATACTGTAGGGGAGCGGAGGCTGGGGGGGAGGATGGGGTAAGGAAACGGTAATCCGCGGAGTAGAAGGGGTGCTGGATGATTTTAGGGCGAGGGTGGCGGGGGAAATAAGAAAGTTAGGAGTAGGGGTTTGGTGGTAGGAGGGGTTCTCGGAGGTGGAGAATTGGAAACCGAACCGTCTTTCCCAACCTCCTCAAACACCTCTCTTATGGTCTTCGTCCCTTCACTCCCATCCGGAAATCCCCATCCCCCCGCGCCGCTTTCCTCATTCGAGGGAGCTGCCATTCTCGCGAGTCGGAGGTCGTAAGCAGTCGACTCCCAGCGGGAGGTAGAATTAAGGGAGTGAGAGATGCGTGCGTTTGTGTGCGTGCGAGTCTGCATCCGTGTGCGTGTTGAGCGCGTTTGCTCGTGTGTGTGTGTGCCTTGTAGCATTTCTGGCCGCAGGGAAGCTGGGACCATAAAGCCTTTAGTTATACGCCGCCTCATAACCTACAAGATTACACTTGCTGACGCCCTGCCTGCCTGCCTTCCCACTCTCACTCACCCCCTATCCATTCTTCTCTCTCTCTCTCGCCCTCTGGTCTCCCGCAGGGGAACGGTTAATCCCAAATGAATTAAACGGAGGAAGGATGAGAGACAAGGGGGATTCGAAATTACTCTCCGTGGAGGTGAGAATTACGGGATGGAGTAGTGCCTCAAAGGTAATCTATGTGATACCGGGTGGGGTAAACAGAGTCGTCGCATGCTGGGACGGGAAGGAGGAGGGTGGAGGGGGAGGAAGGAGCCTTGGGGGGTCGAACGATAGGGACGGAGGGCGCCAGTAGAGCGAGAGGAGAAAACGATGGGGTGAGGCGAGTAAGGGGTGCCTCAGAGAAGGAGAGAGAGAGAAAAAGGTAGGCCCTCACACGACAGTCGGAAACAAGGCTGCGGGGGGTCCTAACAGGTGATACGAGTAGGGATGAAGAGGGTGGAAAAGAAGTCGATAGGGAGAGAGAGAGGAGAGTGGGTGGATGGGTTCATTTGCGTGAATGTGGTTCGTTAATGGACGAAAGCGAGAGAGATTCGGAGAAGAATATTGGAGAACCCGAAGAACGCAGCAAGGAATAAGAAGATGACGTTCTCGATGCTTCGGAAATGGAATTCTTTTTAAGCTGCAATCGACGAAACCAGCGTCAAGGGTCCTTTCGAGTTTCGAGACTTTGATCGAACATTAACTTCGTCGTTTTGCATTGCCATTATTGAGTTTTATCTTTGATCCTGATTGGAATAGCATCATACCTATTGATTCAGAATAGGCTTATGGCTCATCGGCGTGAAAATGGTTATAGGCCCACGTGATTTCAATATGCGTGATATTTTATGGAAGAGAATTTAAATTAAGTAACAAAGGAGCAGCAGATAGTGCAGCCATCGACATTCCATGTAACTAAACTGTTTTAACTAAGAGTGGAATATTAATTGCCGGTTTCTTCATAGTATAAACGTAAAGTTTAAAATACAAAAATATGTATAATATGTGGATGTAAATAATAGACCTCTCGCAGCTTTTGTGAGTAGAATAAAGACTTAAAAAACAAAAAGAAATTATAAGAAACTGCGGGATATGCCGCAATAATAGCGTTTAATAATAAATTAAAAATAAATTATTTTAATAGATATTATTCTTCGACTGTTCAAAAATATATTGGACAAATGGAAACAACAAGAATTTTAAAATGTATCTGTGTAACACATTGTCTGCAATATATTTCGAACAAACTGTGATTGTGCACATCAAGAAAATATTACCTTTGTTATAGAGTACATAAAATAACACCTGTCTTCCTCAAATAAAATTAATGATTACAACTGTTGACATTTTATGATGTTCTGGTATTATATGGCGAGTATGAATCTAAGTTTTTGAATATTACATTACTCAATATGTGTTTTACAGTCAGTCGCAATTCCATGATCTGCAAGAATGAGGTCATGTCTTTGCTTTAATTTGTTTATTTTGACTTCACCATGCAATAAACTCTTCATGGATGCCGTTTGCTACCAAGAGATATGAAGCATTACCTACACCCGGGCTTTTATTGACCCCAAAAACTTGCGCAACTCGTGATAAGGTGAAGGAATAGGTCCGAACCAGCGGAGGAGGCTAGAGTGGGATGAAATATGTTGCGGATTTAAACGAGGGAAAGTGACGAACAAACATTTTCAAGCAGTAGTAAGACTTCGCTAATCTGTTTTATGAGTCTTTGAGAAATTTCTCTCTGGTTTTTAACGATCATCTTCTCTAAAGCTCACAAGCGACGAGGTTAAATTTAATGTTCATGGCCCCCCAGGTATGGATGCGTGTAATAATTTATTATAACAACCTCAGAGGTACCCAAGACTGAATTACCATGAGCGCAGCGGGATCAGTTACTGACTAGAGGAACTAACTCTAAGATGACGGCTTCCTTACCCACTCCAATCCTTGTTAAACGCTTAACTATCTTTAAATAATGTCAGTTGGAGGCACGGACCGCCATAACTTCATGCTGGAATTACTTCGCTGAAGAAATGGTTTACATTCGAATATATAAATACTGATTGGCGGTAACTCTCGTAAAGGGTTATTGAAGCTTAAAATACAAAGCTGCACAAAATATTTGCAATGGAATGTCAAGATCGACGAACATTTTCAATATGAAAAAATATTCATTGACTTTAGATACCTTATCTTTAAACCACATTTCTCGCAGCCATATCCTAGTGGCATGGAATTTCCTTCTTACCTTATTCTGTTGATGATTCTCCATATATCCTCTTATTCTTGATTTAATCGTGTTTATGACACCAACACTCAACTCAGCACACAAGTACACCATCATTTTATGTCTAAAATTCTATTCGTAATGCCATCCGTACTTTTGATGTCGACCGTAATTCTGCATGGAGTTACTGACCTGTGGAAGAGGGAATTCATTAAAATTATTCAAGTTCGATAAAATTAGAGAAGAACACAACGAAACAAGTGGAAGAATATTGCTATTTATAAGACGGTTACTAAAGACGGAAATAAGTAAACGATATCAAGAAGACCGGAGCGGGAGAATGAGGTTCTCTTGCGAAGGAATGGAATATATAATTGGAGATATTTAATGCAAACGGTGGGTAAAATAATTTTAGACATGATATAAGAGTTCATATAAACTCAATCTTAGCCTACTTCTCTGGATATTTATTGAAACGGTAGCAATTTCAGCAAAGAAGCAGAGAAGATTGCAAGAAAAGAATTTCCTTTTCCTAGACGAATTTTGAATCTAACATGGACATCTAATGACCGAGGAACAGGTAAAGTAAAAGAGAAAAATAAATATACCAGTTGGAAAGATATTCAGGTTTGAGGGATTCAACTGCTCAGGTCATTTGTCATACCAAACATATGACAAATAAAACGTGAAATGACAGCACAACGTTCAGCCCAGATAAGTGGCTTGAACACAAGAATTTTGGGCCGTTTATTGGCAGATTGAAGTCCGCCAATCTAAAAGTTACAAATAGTACGCCTCGTATAGAAAATGGCCTACTGGTAAACGGAACAGCTGGGACTATTGGATAGAATCCTATAGTAGAAAGTTCATAGACGGAGCACATGAGATGAGAGTTGCGTGAAACAACAGACCATCCATATATGTTGAAAAAGCCTGGAAGCAGAGAGAAACGATTTTACCGAAGAACTATCAATACCTCTGTATTTTATGACGATCAACTCATAATAAAGGCAATGTTATCATAGTTAAGATCATTTGGCGTTTTATTATAAAATCTACCAAGTTTCTTCAAGCTGTAACGGCGTTCATCGAGGCAGCATTTGTATGTGTAATTTACGAAGGTATACACTTTCATTTGAAAAAAATACGTTCCGAATTCATCGTTGAGACATTTATAAAACCTGACATATATCTATTGTGAGTCATAAATAACAGAAATTACCACGCGATAAGAAAAAAAAACCATGGCAAAAAATTCTCAGAAGCGTTGCCTGTTGTAATGAATTTTATGATAGCATTTTATCTTGATTCAAGGAAGACATTCTGTGACGTGAAAGAATTGTCTTTTTCTATCAAAACTTTATCATTTGTTCTTACTCATGCCTTCTCAACTTGAAATTGAATTACGGTGAAATTAAGACAAAAAAAATCATAAATATTGCAGCAATAATTGTTTTCAAGCAGAATATGAACCCTAATTTCTATCGACTCGCATGTGTTTCTTTATTGTTATAATACACCCAAGTATTTCCATAAAAAAACTGTATATAGTTGTTTACTATAAAATATAAACTGTGTACACTTGAATGCTATAAAACAAAACCGTACATACTAGTGAAAGGGAATAATTTTTTTTTAAATTTTCATTAAAAATTGTATGAATGGATGAGTAAGTAGGTATAACATCTGTTATCATATTAAATTAGACACTTACGCAGGTGTAAAATTGATTCTCAAACTGATTTTCTGTTATATACATATTTTTTATCGGAATAACATCCTGTATAATTTTTCTACACCTATAAAAAGCTTCCGAACTGAAGTATATCATAGCACAAGTTTTTCCAAGAAACTACATATTCATGGGGCCTACATATTCATTTTTAAATAAAACCAGTTTTGATCATTTTCAAGGACAAAAAGTACAATACACTTGGCTCGTCTAACGGCAACCCCTAGTTAATTGTCTTTGAGAATTTTTGAACATTTTCCTCGGTGTTTTCAATATTAGCTCCTTGGCAGTATGATGAAAATGCACGTGAAATTCTAACATAGGGGATAGTTGGGGAAGGTAACAGTTTCAGGCTTAACTTTGTTGAACTCCTTCATGATGAGGGTAACAAATAAGGAAAACTTTACACTTCCACACACTTTAAATCCAATGCGACCATGGTTTCGATGCTGCGCATCATCATCAGGTAAAATTCAACAAATTTTTTCAACTTATAAAGTCAGGCGCCAGCTGGGGGAAGTAAGGGAGAGGGGTGATAGTGTAGGTGCAGCAATCATTGGTGGGTGAAGGTAAGGTGAGGGAGATCTATTGGACGCAGACGGTACCAAGGGCGGATAGTTGGGGAGGTCATTCCTTACCCTTGGTCACCGTCAGCGTCACCCAGGCTGTGTGATCTTTTAGGCACCGGATCTACGTGAGAAACCACAGCTGATAGAAAGCTTGATATATGCCGAACAACACCTAACAAGGCACGAGAAGAAACAAAAATATTATCCTTCCACTAAAAACGTTCTTAAAATTTGCTTTAAAGTAATCATTAATAATTTCACCAAAGGAAAGAAAATTTGAGTTTCATCTTCAATAATATAGCCCCATATCCTGTAGATTATTTTACCCACATTTTTTTCCTGAGTAAAACATTCAGGTCAGTAACATTTTTTCAAATGGGCTTCCTTGAAATTCAATACAATTACAGTATTAGTGAAAATAATAGAATATCCTGGGAAACATAGCTATCAAATAACCTGAGTATTGAAGGAGATTTTTACGACCGAACTGATCGAGATATAGAGCGGAAGAGATGCGAGCAAAAAAGGGTTTGCATGGTTTGAATGAAATATTCAAGATGATGAAAATTTAAATGAGCCTTATAACAAGCGATGGCATGAATTTTAAACACTCTTTATTAAACAAATGGGAAACACTCAAATCTACTCACAAGTAGGAATTGAAATAAAACCTCCTTTTGCGCATGCCCAGGCGCAAGGAGTCCCCTAACCACCGTTATATTACGATTCCAAAAACTGTAAAAAATCATAAATATTATGTAAATTCTTCTCTTTGCTCTTGACTCTTTGCTCTGAAAAATTGCTTTTTAATTGATCGTGTTTAATAATGTTTTGCAAAACACCTAAAGGTTCCAGGCCTTGAAAAAACCAAGCTAAGTCCCTTCGCCCTTGTTTTACTAGTACTCACGAGTCTAATGACCCGTGACTCGTGAGAAACTCGAGAAAAAAATGGATCACATTATTAAAGAATTTAATCCCCTCTTTCCATTCAAGATTTAATCACTCTTCTCAGAGAAGCCCTCATCTCCCTCCATCTCCATCATGACGACTTAATTTCCTTTATTGCGTCTGTATATCTGTCTTCCTCCTGCAAGACAGTCAACTCTCTCTATATCCCAACGCCGTCTGCCCCTTTAACGGTCATGTGAATCCACCGCTGCTAACTTGGAATAAATGAATCTCGTCCCCTTTGCGTGGATAGGTAGCAGGTGGCGGGAGCGAGAGAGGGTGCATTAAGGGGAGCAAAGGAGCAGACTAGGGGGAGCATGGGAGGGGTCCGTCCCGCTCTCCCTGGAGACAACGACGGCCTAGAGAGAGATGTTTGAGACGGGAGGGTGGGAGAGTGAAGAGCTGGAGGAGGAAAGAAGTGCGGGAGGAGATTGGAAGCGGGCGAAAATAGGGCAATTTCTGTGGCTCAACGGGACACGTGGATGTCCGGCCCCAGGCGGGCTGGACGCGTAATGGGCGAGACGTGGGCGTGGTGGCGTGAGGAGGGGGACGGAGCGTCGGTAGTGGAGAGGTGTGGGAACGGGACTGAATCGACGCGGGAAAATCCTGGAAATAAAAAAAAAAACAAAAGGGGAGGGTTTCGGGGAAGAAAAATCGCTCACGACGGGTGCGCAACGAAAAATAAAGGGTGGAGGGAGGACGAAGAGGGTTGAGGAAGATGTGTGTGACGGTGAGAAGTGAGGGGCGGGAGGCTGGGCGATGGATGTGGGGTGGAACTTAACGCGCGCTGCGGTGTTGGAGGCATTAAATCCGTGTAGAAGGACGTGTGCCCCGACGTCTCCGACGTAGGGGCACGACGCCGCCCGGGGTCCCCGCCGTGGAGTAAAAGAGGCAACGGGAGTCATTCGGTGCGGAGGAATGGCGGGAGAGGTGGATGGAGCGAGCGGGACGTGCCCTTGGTGCACGGCGGGGGTGGAGGGGGGATTAGAGAATGCAGGAAGGGCAAGGGGGAAAGAAATGGGGGGTCTGGGGGTCGCTCCCGAGGGGGGAAGTCGGACAGGAGACTTTTTCCAGCTGTTGGCGTGCCGGATTCTCCCCGTCCCCGTAACGTCTGCGTATCTCAAAATCCCTCCTCCCTCGACTCCTTTCAAAACACGCCCTCACACACCCTCGACCCACCCTCGGCGCCGCGAGCAGACCTTTCTCCCTCCCACTCCTTACCACATCCAACTCCTTCCCCCACCCACCCCATCATCCCAGGCGTGACTATCGGAACGACCAGGACAGACCGCTCCCTAGATCCATTTGGTCGGAGCCACCAATGGCCAAGGCGGCGGAGCGATGATGATGGGGGACCCCCCCGGGAATTTTTGCGAGGAGGGCAAGGGAAAGAAGAACTCAGCCATCCGTGCCTCGACGGTTGGAATGGAACGGAGAAAATAAAAAATATATATATTCGTGTGTGTGTGTGTGTATGGACGGGGGACAGGAGTGAATGCATCTCGCGTGGAACTACTGGGCTCCCGAGTTCCCGGACGTTTCGGAGCGAGTCTCGCGTTTGAGGGGGGAGCAGGGGGGGGGGGCTGAGTATGGGAAAGTGTCGGAGGGAGGGTGAGGAGCCATTGTTGCCTGGGAATAGAATCGGGTGTTTTCGGTTCGGAGACTCGTCGGAGAATTTCATCGCACGCGTTTTATATGGTTTCAGTGCAAGAGGGTGGATGTGGCGTTGGGGATCGGGGGTTGGTTGAGGAGAGGAGGGGTGGAGGAACGAATGGAAGGGTGAGAGGACAAATGGTCGCATTTTTATTTAACCTCCCAGACCTCCCTTCCTCCTGACCCGCTCTTCTGCCCTCACTCGACGCCTTCTTGCCCCCTTCCCGTTCTTTAACAGGGCGGGGAGAGAGGGTTAGGGGGAGGGGCAAGAGTGCACAATACGATCTTGATGGACTGCCCCGTGAAGAAGTGGAAGAGAGCCTATTTTCTCAATAGCCAGTGCGTGGGTAATTGATGACGGCGACTTTCGCAGGGGGAGTTTAAGAGCCCGGCGTGGTTTTCCCTGCGTGCTAAGTGGCTGCTGTGCTGCCACTGCGCCCCGGCGTGCAAAGTCTCCTGGGAATGAGCATAATGTCGTCGCGCGTTTCCCTCCTCTCGGCCCCATGAACAGGAGGAGGGAGGCAGGGAAAGGAAAAGTAAAAAAAAAGTAAATGAGGAAGGAGGTCTGAGCACTCCCTAGTCGCTGGCGTGACTATTTCGGGACGTATGTCCTCGCGGCCATCGTCATTTGTCTAGTGGGTAGCATGGGGGAGAAGATCATATTGACTCCTTCGTTAGCGCCACTCCAAAATGGGAATTCGTGTTGGTGCCGAGGGTAATGATACAATGCGGGGAATCTTCATCCCGAGCGCGGTGGGAAACCTTCACTCAATCCCGAAATTCTTTAAGGTCTGGACAGGGCTCTCCCTCCACTCTTCCTGCTAAGTGATTACTTACACTTATCGATTGCAAACGGCGTCTTAATCAACGCCCGAAGTCAGCTAAAGTGCGTAAAAGAAAGATTCCTGGGTGAGCGGACAAACAATGGTTTGGTAATTCATTGAGTTTTTTTTTTCAGGCAGGATACTCGGAGGGAATTAAGTTCGCCGAAAAAAAGAAGGCTTAATTGAGTTCCCCTTTCCCTCGGGAGAGAAAACCATATTTCGCTACGTGCTATGATTTCATGGTATTAAAGAGGGGGAAATACCGATCCTTTTAGAAGGGTAATAAGTAGTTAGTGCACCGCAGGATATCGATCAACGGTAATTGACGTCAAATGCAGGTCTAATGTGTGTGAAAGTGAGAATATTTGTAGCTTTCCCTCGACTCGATGACTGGAATCATTCCGCAACGTAATCACATCTTAATCTACATCATCAACTCAGGATGAAAACGTACCCGAGGTAGGATTAACAACCGCGAGCTCTGGAACATATCGCCTAATTAACCGGAGGTGTTGCTTGCAGTGGAGGTCATTTCATTCTAGAAGAGTGAGAAGCAAACTAGTACCCAGTTTTCACACAAGAGCACCCATGATTTGCGCCTAAACTGTTTACACCCACATCAAATTGCGAACTCGACAGAGGTGGATCAGGGGTTACTGAATTACTAATTTAAAAGTATTCATGAAAGAATATGGATGGTTCGTTTAATGAAGCCTTCATAACCAGTTATTGTAGATAGTAAAAGATCTTTATACCGTAGATGTTGACGCATTTTTAATCTAATTTTTGAAATTATTTACATCTACTCAAATGGGTGTGTATTTCACTAATTTTACAGCGTGGTCTAACCAACTAATAGCTGTGCAGGAATAGATTTTTACCTTGGTGTTCGAATAATTTTTGAAGTGTCACATTCTTTCTAAATTATCACCTAGATTTTCAGAAAAATAACCTGAATATTGATATTTTAACTCAGAAAATTGACATTCCTTTCCTGATATTAGAAAAAATTGACTGCTTATTAAACTTACAGATATGGATAAGTTTTGAGAATCACTCGCTGTAACCAGAGTAAAGCTAGTTAACATTTCTTTCAACACCGACAAAAGACCACTTTTTTAAGGCACTAAAAAATACTTTAATAAAAAATATCACAGTATTCAACCCGAAGGTTGGTTGGGGGTAGAGTTCACCCAGTACTGAGCCCGACGGCGCGTGAAATTCACACAACAGTGTAGGGGGGCCAGTTCCTTTCCCTGTGCCGGTTATGGATTCCCAGGGAGATTTAGTACCCGAAAAATCACATAGCTTGGGTGGAGCTGTAGGTGTCCAGAGTGCCTTGCCCGGGAATCGAACTCGGGACCCTCTAGTCAGCAGTCCAACGCTATGCCCCTGGATTACCGCAACCCACAATACGTTAATCTGACCCAGCAAATGAATTTTGAATTATGTATTCCTTAAATCTCAGAATCCTTAAGAATCTCAGAATTTCAGCAATGATCGATGAAACATTCAGTATTGAGGCTGCTTCATATTTTATCAGAAAAACTAGGAAGGGCTAAAGTTATTTTTTCTCTCTCGTGTCTTTATTCTTAATGTACGGTTTCCGATGAATCGCTATTATGAATCTGGGTAAATAGTTATGATGGAACTTGATGGGGTCTCTCGAACCGATCCAAATGACAAAAAATCAATGAATCTTTTATAAGGAAGATGATGCTCTCTCATAGTAAAACGTCAAGAGAAGAAACTACCTACCTGTACACTGAAATTTTACAGATATTGCTAAAACTATATTTTACTGTAATCAGTTTGAATGTGATTTAGAGCAACTAGAAGAAGCTATTAAGGATTTCGACTTTCCTTCTTTAACTAAATCGGGAAGCATACGTTAAAGAGTAAGAGTTATCAGTATCTCAGATTCTTGAATGAATTCTGAATTTTAATTATAATTGTGGTTAATATCGGTTTAGTCCAACTATTTTAGCTTTTAGTGTCTATGAACTGGTCTCCCTGCGAGTTAGATAAACACTTGAAAACGTATAATCGATTACAGAATAACAACTAGGGCAGTCCACACTATCGAAAACGTGCCTTCATCTCTCTGCTGTGAAGAAAATGGCCACCAAATAGAAACTCCTTTAGGCAACGGTAAACGCATAGAAACTCACGTGTTTAATTGAGTCCAGAGAACAGGAGGAAGCGAGGAGCGAGGAAAAGGCGACCGCGTAAAATCTTATTAAGAGAATATGTGAATATATTCCTAAGTACTATGTTTGCCTTTACTTAACGCCATGCATGAAACGCTGCATTCCTTAATTGAGCATTCCATGACTCTCTCCGATGCATTTGATACGACGTAATTAGTTGCTCTTGGCGGCAATAAAAATTCTCTGAAATCTTCCGACCGTCGGGGCGTTTATCTCTTCACCAATAATAGAAGTACCGCCGGAGGATTAGCGGCGACACGGGAAAAGATCTGCCGACTTACTCTCCACCGAAGGGAAATAAAAGAATACCCCCGACAGGTTAGTAGTCGGGCATCCCAAAGGCAAGGCCGCACGGCGACCGTCGCTAATGAGCGGTCTTCAACCAGCCGACGCCGTAGAAAATACTCTCCCTCGTGTGTGTTTAACAACGTCGTAAATATTAATCAGCGGTGAAGGGGAATTAAAACGGGAGGGATTTCACTTCAATGGGACGTTATAAAAAAACGGATATTAGTCCCGCAGTTTCCACCTTCGCGAGGCTTTTTTTTTCTTTTCCTTCGTTCCATCCGAGAGAAAAAATTCCGACGTCGTCCCTTTTCTTTGATAAAAGCCACGCCGAAGTAAGGAAGTAATGATGTAAGGTGGGGTGTTCCTCTTCCCCCTTGTTCGCGTCCGAACTCACCAACTATTACATATTTTTCCTTCATCGTAAAGAGAACGCGGAGGTGTGGGGGTAGAGGGAACGGGTGAGGGTGGAACGACTGAGGATGGAGAGAGAGAGAGAGAGAGAAAGAGATTAGGGAGGATAAATATCCCTCGGACCCAGGTTTCATTACATAATACTACAGCATACCCTGAGCCTGTCTTCTTTTTCCCCCGACCCCACTTTTTTCCTCCTTACGGATCACCCTTGTGTATAAAAAAGAAATCCTGAGATATGACCGGCCTCACACCATCGCGTGGAGAACATGTGGGGGAGGGGACACGGTTGATGTTTTTTTCTTTTGAAAGAGTAAAGCAGGCCTCCTCCCAGCCTCCCTTCCGACTCCTTTTAGAAACCTCCCAAATTTTATGACTCCGCAAGCGAAAAGCTATCGAATGATCCCCCCTCCCCCGCTCTCACTGCAGTTACCCTCTCAGCTGCCTTCCCCCTCACCCCTCATTCTATCACCACCACCCCCACCCCAAACGACACCATACACCACCCCTCTTATTTTATCCCCCTTCCCCTCTCCCCCCACACCAAACTCCTTTTCATTTCCTCATATCTTTCGCACCCCCCTCTCACTTCCCTTTGGATATCCGTGCTCTGTAGTGTGAGGCGCGGCAATAAATTTTTCCCAGCGTATATATATATATATATATATATATATAAGGAAGGAGGAGGGAGGTGAGGTGGGAGGGGTAAGTTCGTAGGGTTAAGAGGGGGGAGGGTGGTGGCGCGAGAGGCAAGGAGGAAAAGAGGAGAGCTTTTAAAACGCTCCCGAAGAGAACATCTCTCCTCCTCTCTCCTCCTTTTTACCCTTTGACCCGACTCTCTAGAGGGAGAAAAAATAGAGAAACAACTCCATCCCTCTCATCTCCCATGTTCCATCCCTCCCTTTTCTTCTCACTGCCCTCTCTTCTTCCCCATTCCGTTCTTTTTTTCTCCCATCAGTGTTATTCCTTCTATCCATCCTTCTCTCTCTCTCTCCCCACCCACATTTCATTCGCCTTCCCCAATTCCCCCCTCGCCCTTGCAACACGAGCGTCCACTCGAACTCCTTAGAGTCCTTAAAATAAAACTTCCTTCATTTCTTCTTTTTCATGCCGACGAAAAACAGTCCATTCTCTCTTTTTTCGCCCACCTTCCCCCCTTCACCCGCGTCCGCTTCTCTTTAACTCTCCCCTTCTCTCTCTCTCTCTCTCTCTCTCTCTCTCTCTCTCTCTCTCTCTCTCTCTCAACACCTTGACTTTAAATACTTCCCCGAAGAAACTTACTCACTCCGCCGCTTGAGAATTCTCCCATTCTCCATTTCCTCGGGCGAAAAATCGGCGAGAGAAGACCCGCCCCCCTCTGTCTCTCTTTTTCAAGGTGCCGCCGTGCAGTTCACTTGCCACCAACCCGCGCTGAGGAGGACACAAGTTCACCTCAGCTCTTTCCACCACAAATGCGCGAGAGAGGTGAAAGAGAGGAGGGAAAAGAGGTTGAAAATTCCCACCCGTCTCCAACCCTCGGCCAAACTATAAGTGCTCCCTTCGTCCCCACTCGGAGCCTTTCCATTCCGTGGCGGACAGCAGCACTAACGCCAACCCTGGGGGTGAGAGAAGAGGATATGTCGGTTCTCTTCGAGGGGGGAGGGGACAGGTGGGGGGAGATTGTACAGTTTTTCGAGGCAGAAGTGTGCTCAGCCTTGACCCGGCACGTTGCCCATCGGCTGACACGACCCTGCGGTGGATGAGAGATGGGAAGTGATTGACCCTCACGCTGCAAGGGCTTGGCTCGAAGTGGTGAACCGTTCCCTTTCTCTCTGCTTAATGTTAAACCGATCCGGGGGTCGCGAGATCGGATCCCCACTCCGGACGTGGTTCCGTACTACCATATGATGTTTTTTTCTGGAATCGTGCCTGCGGTGGAAAACGACCAAGGCCACCTCAACGGCTAAAACCAACCGTCGTCTCGACTAATATTATTCAAGAGATTCAGGCGAGATATAGTGGAAGTTCGTCATTATGAGAAAAACAAATTTGCACTTGCAAACACTGCACTTTAACAAATCTGCGAAAAAGTGCAAATATATTTCTCTCGGCTAATATTCATAGGATTATGCTAAAACTCATCTCTAGTTTGCTAATGCTCATTTCAAGCCAGTGTTTCCTATGAGCAATATTCATCACAGGTAACTATCGAAATCGTGACTGGGATGGGATGGAATTTAGTGATTAAATGACTCGGAACAAATCAAGTACTTGTGTTCCACTTTTATCTCAAAGATTGCCTGTCGCGCCCTCATTACAAGAATGTTTGCGTCGGTCTTGAGAATACTTAAGTCTTAGAATACTCAATTAGATGGAATGTCGGGAAATATAATGAGAAAGTTAAGCGGTTTAGAGAGGCTTCATTTCAGATTGTTTAAGCAATATTGTGAGTAGGTAGTGAATATATGGGACAAAAACAGAAACTTAACACCATTAAATTAGATACAGTTCCAAGGAAATCTAGTTTTAATAGCGAAAAATTGTTACGAGAAGAATGCATGGAAGGACTATCGGAAAATCAACGATACAAGTATCCCCACTCACGAATAGAGTAGATGCTTCACAGGGTCTTCGTGTAGCACCGAGATAGTTCATGGATCTCCGCGCCATATCAGTAGATAGGACCGTCAGGATGAAATAAACTTTAGCATTCGTATTTCTATTTAAATACTCCTGTTTTGACACAATTTACGAACACGATAAAAGTAGTAGCATCTGAATAAGGTGGAATTATTAAAACAATGCAGAGAAAAGGAGATCTGGGAGGTGCATCTTGATAGAATTTAGGACACACGTATGCCAAAACTCTTACTTGGTTACAAGCTAAATGCTTCAGAAGATTGAGACAAGCCAAGATGAAGCGTAAACGGTCCAGAGACTTAATCAGTTTAAACGAATGCGGCGGTGATTTAAAGTCATTTCAAAAACCTCAAGAACTATAAGGGAAAAAAACGTCTTAATTTATTAATGTTAATAACACCTCAAATTCAAGAAAACATTGGAAATTATATACTGGTATCCTTGCCACACACCACCATGGCTGTTCGAAGGGAATGATGCAGATCGGTGAAATCATAGTTTGAATTCAAACGTATATTCTCGAAAGGTTGCTAAATGAGAAAGTAATGAGATAAACAGACGAGTTATTACTACCACATTCTGTGAAATAAACACTAAGATTCTTGTGTTCGAACGGTTTTTGCTACAGAATTTTTTCCCTAACTTTGGAATTTGAAGAGAGAGAGGGACAGAGATGATACAATTTGGACATGTAATCCACTGTTCGTTTTTATAACCGTACAGTTATGTGACACCTTGGTGACTTCAAAAGAAAATAAGAGCAAGTTGCGTAACCGTTCCCCGCCGCTAATCTTCGGATGCCGATCATCCCTTTGGAATAACTATTTCAAACAGCTGAACCATGAACGACAATGACGAGAGAGTTACCGAAAATAATTTTCACAAAGCAATATATTAAGAAGAATGGTTTCGGTTGTAATATTTTTAACAATTAACTTAAAACCAAAATTTTTACAATGGAATATTTACGCATATCAACTAGGGAAAATTCGCTTCTTGATATGTTATATCAATTCCTATTTCCGCTATTTAATTTAGTGGATACTTTTTAACTGGCATGATAAATTTGTATTCAGGCGATTTACCTTTTGCTTAATAGGATTCTTTATTGATATTAGCAGCATGATAAAATGCAAATTTTCCTCTGTGGAACAGCTTGGGTTTTAAGATTGATAGTTTTTATATCACATAAACTTAAGTAACAAGAAATAAACGTCGATGCACGAGTAACAACGCAAATTTTTTCAACTCTTGAGCCAATATCTAAAGATGATCCGACTTTGATGCTTTTTTTCATTGAATGCGTAGTATATCTCCATCTTACGACTGACTGTACGCGCTCATGTGTGTACGTTCCTTCGCTATCGTGCTCATTCCCGAAGGAGTTATTTTTACAAATACTGTTATTACCCAACTTTGGGTCAAACTTTGGTGGTTGCCGCCGCGGATCCTCTAATACCAATGGGCCTGCAAGAATTCTGAAGGTTCTTTTTTACGATCAGCTTTGCAGAACGATCACCCATCTTAACGACCGATTTTTCTCGGAATCGTTTTCAATATTCCCGAAGGACCATTTCTTCTGCTGAGCTCGCCTAACGACCATCCTTCGGAGAAACCATTGCTAAGCAAGAGAGGAAAAAATATATCAATGTGTATACTTTTGAGCGAGACGAAATAGCTCAATCTGGAGGCGTAATGAAGGTTGAAACGGCGCATTCGAGAGTAAATAGTGATAATGAATAGCTGAAGCCAAGATATAACGAAAGAGTTCTTAGTGTAATTGGCTTTGAGTTAAAACTTAAGTTTTTAATTTAAGTCAATAGTTTCTAAAAAGGAAAACATCTTGCATTGGTATTGCCATAAAGTCCACTGGATTTTATGATACATGGGATATAGTATATCTACTCCTTAATTTGTGCAAATTGAAGAAAGCCAGTTCCCGATTTCACTTAACATTTTCATGGGTTAGATCAAGAGTGTTCAAAATTCACAATAAAGTAGACGACACCTGAATTTCTGCTGACATTTGCATATTCAATTCACGCATAAAATCGGAAAATAAGTTCAGAATATGGATAATTGCTTCAATACAATTCTGTTCGCGGTTTTGTCTGCGAATAATGTTTTTAACGCAACCTATTTTCCCGGAGCTCCAGTCGGTTTTTTCAGGTGAAGCAATTCGTTCTTTTTCTGCTTAAGGAAGGTTCGAATCCAGCGCGACCTTATTGGTACGTACATTTCTCGCCAACTTGTTGGCCATCATTAGCAATATTTTTATTTTTGACGGTTATCATACGTTTCCAATTGTTGAACGTGTAACTATTCTCCCCGTAGAAATTATCAGAGTTCTTCGTAATGTAATACCCTCCCTGAGTAATTGCTTTTAACCTATTTTAATGAACTGGAATGCAGTCGTATTTTGAGATGACAAGGAGTTGACATTCTTTGAGATTATATGGATTGGATATAAAATTAGTTTCGTGCCATCTAAGTTTACAAAACATTTTTCTTTAACTGCAAGAAATACGTGTAATTAAAAGTATTTCATGCCTAAAATATTAATGCCTTAGGGGCAAGAAAATATATAATTTCATTTTATACGTCGACATATTGGTTAATTGAATTTGAGCATTTTTCTTCGAGCAATTTTATTTGCAACTAACGGACTACGCTTACCTATGGAAAGAAGTATTTTTCCAATTAATTATTTTGGCAAAGGGTTACACCGAATGAATTGCTGAATGTTATAGGCAAGACTCATGACAAGTAATAATAGAAATCTCTGGAGCATTTCATCGAAGAAACGCGCGCGCGACAGATTCGTGCTATCGAAGGAAAAAAGGCATGAAGTCACCAAGGTGTCGCACAACTGTACGGTTATAAAAACGAATAGTGGATTACAAGTCCAAAGATACTTCATTGTGAAATAAGTAAATTAACGATAAAGATTTTGTCACATTGCAGTTCTCCTACCACAGCTATGGCAGTATCGATACATAACAACAATATCGCCTCCTTTCTCGCGAACTGTGTGTTATGGCAGGTGTTCGGTTTACAATTATATAGTATATATATATATATAGTTTTAGGTTTCGGCCTTCTTCAGGCCAGAGGTTGGACTATATATATATATATATATATATATATATATTCATTCACATAGAAATATAGATAAGGAAATGGGAAAGGAACACACATAAAGGACGAACACAAGATATAAGATATATATATATATATATATATATATATATAATATATATAGTCTAATCTCTGGCCTGAAGAAGGCCGAAACCTAAAACTTTCTGAAATGTGAGTATATTTATACGTGTTCCTTTTAAATATTTTTGTGTTCCATATGCCGTCCAAATGCTATTTATATGTGTATATATATGAATGTAAGTATGCAATTTTTTCTTTCTGAAATTTTCCCAATAAACGGTAGAGCGTTGATGAGAAGAAAACACAAACTGGTTGAATAGTATGCCAGTAGGCAAAGTCCAAAGCGCTTTACCACCCAGGAAATATTTATCGAGTCGAGCATAAGAATTCGATTGAAATTAGGAAATTCCATGTTGAAATTCACAGAGCATAGATTGGATTCTAATTTCCACTTGCCCGACTTCACATCTCCATCATTTGAGTTTCACGTGGTAATTTGTAATAATAGACGGAGATGACTAGACCATCAGCTTCACTCCGACGGCGTCGGAAGAACCTCGACGCGATGGGGGAGGAGACGCTTTACAATGGGGGAGAGCTGGGAACTCCAACCGACAAAGGAGGAGGAAGAGCGAACATTAGGTTCAACATTAGTCCTTCGTCCTTTGGAGCAGCAAAGGAGCAAGCCCGGGGCTGGAGGGGGCGCCGTGGGGCCGTGGATTAAGGGCAAGAAAAGATGTGAACCGGCGAGAGGGATTAAAGGAGCGGAGAGTACAAGAAGGGAGGGGCGCAAGGCTGGGGCTAATGCTCCGGAGTCGCTCGCTCGCTGGGGGACAGAGGGGAGGTTGTGTGAAGAGAATGAGGGACCGTCGACCATGGAAAATGTCGCGGGGGGGCAAAGGGGATGCGCTCCCTTTGTTAATGTCCCCGAAGGGATTAAAAGGCAATCGAATATCGCTTGACGTTTCCGACAATAAAGTAAGGATCAGAACATCTTGTTTACTTAATGAATGCAAAGTGAGTTATCGTGGCCGCCTCTCCATCCATGGAAACCGTCTACTTCTCCCGTACCCCTGCAGTCTCCTCACCCAGCCGCCCCCGTCTCCTCTCCAACTTCCTTCTCCTACGTTCGAATGCATTACAAGTCAGGGCTTGGGGGCGGGAGGGATCAGCGTGTTCCCCTTTATTCTTTGCCGTCATATAATCCTTGCGGGAGCTCTTTTTTAGGAGGTTCACCGACGACTACCCCCGACAAATCCCGTCTTTTTCTACCCCTACCGTCTTCCTCCGCGACTATACAGAAAAGAGTTTATGCGGAACGATTGTAATTCCGAATTTTTACATCCTTTGGAAATCCCTAACGGTATTTCATGGGCGAGCCTTGTTGATACCCAGGGAAAAAATGACGCAATGGGGGTTCATTATGATGACGAGCTCTATTGATGCCACTGCAGTTGTTTCCGATCGTTGTAATAGCGAGACATGCTTGAACCTCATGGCATGAGCATTGATTCAATCATCGTTTTAGTCCCTGCAAGGACTTTGAAATCCTCCAAGATGGCGACAATTCACGATATGCTAACGACAAGAATATTTCCCGCATTTTATAAAAAATGTTTCAAATTATATTTTTTCAATTTTCCACATAAAAACGGGTAACTTAGCCTTATGTATTCGGAAAAAGCGTGATAATCGTCAATTAGTCTGACTTTTGAGAGGAAACGACCGACGGAGCTACATTGCTCTCGTGCAGTTTGCTTTCAACTTCAGGGCAAACGATGAGGCGCTTAATGCTACTCAGCTCAGTGCATGGATAATATTTCATAGGAATATGAGTCTTAAAACATATCTTCAAGATAAGAACTTGCATGAAGTTGATAGTTATTGCAATGTGATGAAACGACCACTCCGTCCACATGTCCAAGTCACTCTAAATTTGAGCACGTTAGAGGTTAAAGTCTTAGAACAGATAAAATTCAACTTCATCTCTTTTAGTACAAAAGTTGTAAGGGAGTCCCTTCATCTTATATCTACTCGGGAAATTTTTTTAATCGATGATCTCAGGAGCTAAACACTGCCGCGTTGCGAATTACATGCAATCCGAATGCAGGAAGAATTTATATATTTTAATATCAAGACACAATTTGATCCCACCCCAAGGTTCTTTGCTCTTGGTCACGCACCAGACGTATCTGCGTGGATTTTCTGCGCCCAGGTGAAAATTTTGGGTTTTTCCCACTAATGGATTTAACGAGGAAAATTTAGTCATTGTCGGCTAGCGATACTAATCAGTTGCCTTACTGAAATGTGTAAATAACTTGCATTAAGATGATGATATCAGACCTTATCGTAATGAGAAATAGCCAAGGATTATGAAAGTAACCTTATGGAAGATTATGGTTGGAGTAACTCGAAGTTACTTAAAACGTGATTTTTTCCCGCATGTAAAACATTAGAGGGGTGTTAACCCGTTTCGATTAGGTAACCAAAGAACCACTGGTGTCCACGAACGGCCAAAATTAACTTACAAATTTCTTTTGTTTCATAGTACTTGCATTCAGATTAAAGGTTCGTTTAAAATTTATACAATAACTTAATTTATTAAATTCAATTCTCGTGGCAAAGAATTATTTTTGTTGAAGGCAGCATATTGAAGTTCCCTCGCACAAATGGACATTTCGAAATGATTAAATCATTACATACGGCACTCGTGATTAAATATGGCGTTCGTGAATAGATACGGCGAACGTGATTCTCATCCATCACAAAGAAAAATATTTGCACCTGGACAAAAAGATGTACTGCTCCGCACAATAATAGGATACATTTTACATATCCATTTTAAGTAAATTTGGAGGTAAATGATCACAATAGGTACACCGACGGATGTCACTTTTCCACGGGTCCATGATGCAAACAGAGACCCGTTTCTTCCTAGGCGGGAGAGAGGCTAAGTGCTACAGACGCCGACGGAAGCTTCAACTCCGGTACATGATTTTATGTAGGTATATTATTAGAATTTCAAAGTGCCTGCGACCCACTTCATACTCATTTTGAAAAAAAAACGTGGAAATTAATTCAACACCTCACTCGCCATCACCCTTTACGCACTCCTGACGCATCCCAACGTCGTCATTTAAGTCAACCATAGCTTCTTTTTATCTTTCCTGAGCCGAGCGGGAAAAGAAAACGGAGAGGGTGAAGTAAACATTATTACGAGGCGAGAGGCCCAATTCCCTCCCTCCTCCCACCCACCCACGACGCTCGGGACTGGAAAAAAATATATGAAGGAGGAAGGGACGTAAGGGAAAAAAGTTTTCGGAAGATGGGGATTTGCACGACATCGCCTAATCAGGGCGCTTAGCTTTAGTTATCACGAGCTGAGAACCCCGCCCACCCCTCTCCATCCCAACCCTCTCCATTATCTTGGGGCGCATTTTTAAAATGATTCCGTGACTCTCGAGATACCGGCATTATAAGCCGTATAAATGCACCCAAAAAGGACGCGACTCAAGGGAGCCTGCCGGTTTAGGGTAAGGGGGTGTACCCTCTTTGGGGAGAGGAAAAAGGGGACGAGGAGGCGGGAGTGGCGGGAGGAGGGTGGAGCGAAGTTGGATTTCCAAGTCGCGGGACTTTTTCCGAGGGATATTTTCCCCACCCGCCTTTCTATCCTTCCATCCTCCTCCTTTTGGGAAAATTCCTTGATCTCCGAGGGAAGCATGAGATGGGAATTAAAATGAGCAGGGGTCGTTGTGCGAGACAGGGGACGGTGGCGCGGGATGAGAGACGGTCGCCGCGGAAACGTTTTGGGAGGCTGTGGGTGGTTAACGGGGGCTGGGAGGGAGGAGGGGAATTAGTTTTTTCGGAAGGAGGGGATCGGAGGGCAGTCGCAGCGAGGGTGGTTTGGTATGCGGAGGGGAAGGGGGCGACGATTCCAAATGAGGTCCACATTAACACAGAAGGAGAATAGTGGAAGGGGCGGGGTGGAGAAGGCGGGTGTGTGCCAACTGGGGTACTGCGAGTGTAAGGGTGCGAGGAGACGTTAGGAATGAAGCGAGAGGCGAACAATCGGAAGAGCTTCTCCCGAGCAAGGAGAGACGATATTGTTTTTTTAAGAGAATTAGCTAAATGCCATCGCAGCAGAAAGAAATCCGAGGAGACTGGCAAACGCTTTGGAGAGCTCCGGCTAAGTGAGACTCTCGGGTCTCCACGAACTACTGGCTCATCTGGTAGATTCGTTTGCCCAATTAAGCTAACAAAAATATCACGCGAGTCACGAAAATTTTAGGCGCGTTAAATTTGAACAAGGACAGATCACTAGTATGGCACAATTAGGACTATGTTTTTACAAAAGAAAGTATAAGTATTTAATTACTAAGTAGTATAGATCTATAGCATATCATTCGCTTTCGAATGACTTGAACTTATATTCTTATGACTGAATATCAACCTTCGTTTTCACTTTTCGATACCTTAATTCAATTCGCTTTTTTTAACAACGTACAAATATCACAACCTTGTATAAAATAATCCCTAATTGGTGGGCATAAAAAATTAACGTAAATGACGTTATGTTGAAGTACTATTAAACGATTGAAAAGTCAAGTTCATTTTTTTAATTTTCTTATTCCGCCACAAATAAAATTAATCCCCGAGAGAATCCTTTCTAAAGCACAAAGTTATGGAAATATAATCAAATACTGTTACAAAATTAAGAGATATTGGCGAAGTAAGTCAAGCAAGCACTTAAAATTGGTAAATCAAACCAAGGAAAAAACATTTTTAACGAAGCATAATGAATAAAATAGATGAGAAAATTATTTCAATTAATTTACAGCTAATTTTATTCTACAGAATTTTTTAAGTGAACGTATACAAAACCTCAGAATTTATCTATATTATAAGTGCATAGTTCTCACAGTATGCACTCTGAATTAATGGAGGGGCTTTTAAAGCGATATTGCAAGGATATAATCACCTGGAAATTTCCACCGTTTCAAGATTCATTTCGTTCAGCTTTTAATATTCACTTTTAATCACTATTTCCACTTGTCTAGAGAGCAATTTTTACCACAAAGCCTATCATTGTATCACAGTATCTTGAGTGGAATATCACACCTCATATTATTACTCAGTGAATTTTGCGAAAAATAATAAACTTATAAATAAATAAAATAAAATTAAATGGTTATGAATAGGAGTACGGAATCAATTATAAATCAACTCTTGTAAGGAGCGCTAGAACTTGGCCGGGCTTTGGGCGGTACAGAATAAATTATTTCTAAAGGTATTTATTCACGAACTCGAGGGACCTAAAGACGCGTAAAAATGAAAATTTCGGCACTCCCAATTCCGAGTGAATGGTGAATGACAGGGGAAATAAAGAAACGGAGGCGGATGTTAAGTGGAAGGAGTTGCGAGGAAAATCTTTGCATTACAGGGGGAGGGAGGCACAGCGTGAACAAGGCGTGGTGTTGAGGTGCGCGTGCAAAAAGAGTGAAACAAAGTGCTCCTAGTTCGATTTTTCGACGTCCAAAAATACAACAGAATGGAATCACGGGCCACAGCGTGGAGCAGGAAGGGAGGAAGGCTGAGAAGGAAAAAATAAACCGATTTTTAGACACAGTCGAGAAAATATGCCCTAGGCGGATTGGGGGAAAGATGGTCGTTGAGCGGTAAGGGGCGGCCGCGGTGGGAGAAAGTGAGGCGCGGGGGACATCATAAACAGTTCTCCCTGGAAACGGCTTCGCACATTCAGGACGAATCTTTTTTATTCCAACCGCCCCTGACCTCTAGAACATCCAAGGGAACCCACTTCCCGAAAATTCCATCGAAAATCAAAGAAAAATAATGGCAGCGAAAAATGAGTGCAACCTGTCCACGTAGGTGCCCCGCTCCAAAAAAAAACAAAAGGAGAGAGAGAAAAACCCTCGACGAATTACCGACTTGCGACCAAATTTTTTTCCCCACCTTTTCCACGTCCACTCCACTTCCCGAGTGAGTTTGGCAGGGGGGCGGACAAGGATGGGGAGTCCCTAGAGAGGACCTTTCACCCCCTGCCCCTGCATTATCACCCACCCCAACCTCTTCAATCCCCACATGACTACCTCCTCTCCGCCGCTCCTCCCACAAAGACCTCATCCTCTCACCCTCCCCTCGATTCCCTCCCCAACAGGTCTTTCCCACCGTCCCCCGCGTTTGCATTCTGCTCCTCCCTCCACCCAATCCATCCCTCATCTCCTCCCCACCTCCACCGCCTCCCCTCATCCCCCTGAGCACCACGCTGAAGACGTCAACAACCACTCCCAAAATGGGAGTCGAGAGTCTACGGAAAATGCAATCAAACTGAGCGAATTTCACGCCTACGCTATTTCAATCGCTCGCTGGCGAGGGAGTGGGGAGTAGGGTGGTACTGGAGGAGATCGAGGTGTGGAAGTAAATGGGGGTGGGTTTGGGAGCGGTACGTCGGGAGAGGAGTCCCTTCCCGAACCCACCCCTCCGGGCAATCTAACCACCCCGTTCGTATTATACCTCCCCTTTTATCCTAACCTTCTCCTCCTACTCCACCCCTAACCTCCAGCCTTTTGTTCCCTCCTGGTAAACCCCCCTCGAGGTCTGTGTGCCTTTCTACCATTCCCCCCCTCCCCCATGCCAACCTAACATCCACGCCTTTTTTTAACGTCTTCCTCCTCATCCTTCCCTCCCTCCATCCGTACACATCCCCTTGTCTTTTCCTTGAGCGCCTTCCATTCCAAAATTCGCCCACCTCGTCGTCTCCTCCATCTCTCTCTCTCTCCTATTTCCCATTCCCTGCTCCTCCTGCTGCCTATTCATGTTGTGACTTCCCCCACTTCCAAACCCTCCACCCACACTCCGTCCACCCCCTCCGACTCTTCGTCTGTCCGCAAAACTCCCACACACGCTCCTCTCTCCCTCCCACTTCTCACTCTTCTTCGGTTCCTCCTCGATCCACCCCGCTCCACCTCCATCCCAAACTCCCGTTCCTCCCCTCGGCTCCCATGTCCCGAGGGAACGAAGGAGGAGGAGGGAAATAGAGTGGGGGGAAGGACCAAAACCTATCCCACTCAACCTATTTCCCTCCCACTCCTTTGCCAAAAACCTTATTCCCAAGATCTTCTCTCTCTGTCTGTACTCTCTCTCTCTCTGTCTCGCTCTCCTCTCCCTTATCCTCAACGATGGCTGACTTCCTCCACGTCACTTCTTTCCTTATATCCTACTGCTCGTCCACGAGCATCTTCTTCCCTTCTCACGTCCCCTATTTTCTATTTCCCTGATACATTCCTTCCCGTCTCCCTTTCCTGCCAACCCACCAATATACACGTCTGCCCTCCCACTTTTTCTCTTCGATTTTTGCATTCATTTCCACCCGTCCATCCCCGTCCTTTTTTTCTTCGTTCCTCCTCCTCCCCGCCTTAGGACAACCCCGAGATGGGGGTATTTATATTTATTTGTCTGTCTTCCAAAACAGCGCGTAAAACCCTCCACATATATGGTACCGACGCTCCAATTCCAGAGATTGAGGTTTCCGTTGCGGGAAAGGGCATAGAGTCCTTTTTTGATTTATTAAATTCGCGGGTAATTGCTGGGATGCTCAGAGAGCGAGAGCCTTTTATGCCTTCCCTCTAACCTTGGGAGTCTCCCACTCCGTCTCGCAACATTCTTCAATACCTCCCGCTTCTGCGAAAGGTTTTCAACATTTCAGAGGCCGCCGTGACGCATGTTTATTCAAGTGCACCTGAGTAATAAACAATATTGATGAAACCAAATGGTTAGAGGAATCATCAGTAAGATAAAAGGGATTCTTTAAGTTTTCATTCGATTAACATTTTTATTGGAGTTCTTCTCATAACTTCCATTTACAACCAGTATCGAACTCGTGTGCATACTGGACAATGATCAACTTCTATTGCAACGCACGAAAGAATATTGTTTGTCACGCTCTTCAAACGCTCGACTGCCTTCAGTTTCTGCATTGAGTCACTAGTATTATTTACCAATGCTTGCGTATCATCTAATATATGTTCATAGCCACTACAATAGACCAGCAGAATAGAAAATATCCTATACATTTTGTACGTACGTCAATAACATTCCCTGCTTACATGAATTCGTCATACCTAAGACCTTCCAAATAAATTCATGGCAAGTTTCCGCGAACAATATTTGTGATGAAGTTCAAATGCAAAATGGTTATACTATGCAACTAAATACTTTTGTGACGGATTGGGTAATAAATGGCGAAGGTAGGTCGCTCGAAGTATCCGAAATAGAGTGGGAAGCAGTACGAAGGAATCCAAAATTGCGCTTAAATCTCACGTAAAAACGTCCGCGCGTTTATTTTCGCTTCGAAAATCGTGTTTCCAGAGACGCGTGATGCTCTTACGAATGCACATAAATTTACGTAAACCGTTTACCACTCGGACCCATTCCATCTCTCCCTCTGACCTCCTCTTCCAGGGAAACCAAACACTGAACAGGGGACTTCCTCGCCTTCTACGCTTTGTCACACAACACACGTCAACGTTACTCTAACACCGTCTCTCTCTCTCCTTTCTTTCCCGAATTCCCTCATCCCCCCACCAGGTACACACACCAGCACCCACCCAACACCCACACCTCCCCCCTCCCCGAATCCCACCCGCCCCGCTGTCTTCCCCTACCGGCCTCACCCGACTTCCTCATCCCAAAAACTCCATAAAACTCTCCGACTCCATTACAAGACTCTCCTCGCACACGAACCTCCCATCCATTTGCGAAATAAAACATTAGGCTCCTTCAAGACTTCTATTCTGAAACGAGATCATCCCCGTCGTTCGCTCCCAATGGTTCCCGCGCTCCGCCGGAGCAGCCCGAGCGCCCCACCATCATTCCGCCGCCCCCCCTCGAACCTCACTCCTCCGCTCCCTTCGGTGGCCTCCACACTCCTACGTGCCCCCACCCCTCTTCCGTTTAGGCCTTAGAAGACGACACCCGATGCCACCAATCCTTCCCCCGTCTGCAACGTAAAAGGCATGCATCAATCAGTCTTATCCACATCATTTGCACATCCATTCTCCCGCCTCTCTTTTTACTTTCCTCCCCGAATGCTGTGGGTGGATTGAAGGCTTGTGCGGTCTCATTTCCTCCCGAATCAAGACATCACTCTTTCCCTCCACACGGTGTAGGTACCGACTTCGGGGTGGATCAAAACGCGAGTTCTTTCAGTAATTCCTATTACTTCCAAACGACGAAATCTTCAGGATGCTCCTCTCGTTTCTTTATCAATTTTCCGCTTCAAAAAATCCCAATAATGGGGTATTGAACCAGCATTGTGATCTTACCGTAATTGATATTTTACGTCGGATGATGAATACAAGTATTAGGAAAAACTAAAAACGTCGATTGAAGATAGGTATAAAATCGCCGTAGTAATTTTAATGCCAGAGATTTGCTAATACGAGCAATTCTTCCGCGCCGTAAAAGGTCTTCTCATTGGAGGTTGGATGGGTGACTAGTCACTAGTCATATCGATACCCGTTTATGCGACATAATAGAAACCATTTCGCATCAATTCACGAATACGCTGTTCATTTTGTAGTATACGTGTGAAATGATTTACATCATGGAGTAAAACGGCAATGCTGGGGCTGATTGAGATAATCTACCAGCGTTAAACATAGTTACGCCTAATGAGTCTTTTATTCTGCCAAACACTTATCTGTTATTCTGCCAGCATATCCCTTAGAAATTAAACTGATAAATCCAGCAGTATTAGCAAAAACTAAATACTTTGGAGTGTTGTAATGTTTGCATCCAGACCATGCAAGGGATTGTTTAATTGCGTCAGAGGACTTTTAATTTCTATTTAAAAGTCTATAATAATTGCACCACGTCATTTTAACACCAAAATGGTCAAGTTATTCCAAATTTCGTTTCGCCTCTACTTCACCGGGTCAGTAAATAAGAATTTAAAAAAAGTGTGGCAAGATTAAAGACGATCGTGAAATATTCTAGAGGGGTAATTTAGTGGGATGTCACATTGGTCTGCCAGTTTTTCGAAGTTACGTTTCGCATTTTATTTCATCAAGGTAAAGTTTATTTCTCATGGAGACCAGCCATCTAGTAGTAAGTTAGCTATTAAAGTCCGGCTATTCAAATCCACTTCGAGGTACATTTTTGGATTATCCTGTACCAAAGTGTCATTGATCGCAAAATACCTACTTTTCCTTTTATGGCACATCATATGATTATTGGATTAACAAAATGATGAAATTTCAAGGCTTCAGCATCAGAGAAGAGAGCATTAGAAGCACCTAACCTCTTCCTGGGGTTCCTTTTCCTTCGCATTTTTGTTCGAAGGACCCGCAGACGATTTATACAGGTATATGCATGCAAATTGATCCTTTGCCTTTCTGTAAATTTAAACAAAATTAGGGATATTTCAGCCAAATATTACCATCTGCATTAATTCTTTTCTAATTTTATAATAAATAAAAATAAAATATCGCTAAGGGTGTATTAATTAAGATTTAATTTTAAAAATACGAGTCAAGGAAATTCATAAAAATATAACGTTATGTGGGTTGCGGTGTTCCAAGGGGTAGCTCTCTAGACTACTGACAGGAGGGTCCCAGGTTCGATTCCCGGGCAAGGCACTCTGGGCACCTGCAGCTCCATCCAAGATATGTGATTTTTTGGATACCAGAACCTCCTGGGAAACCATAATCGGTAGAGGGAAAGGAATTGGCCCCTCTACCCTGATGTGTGTATATTCACATCATTTCATTATTCATTCGGGCTTAGTACTGGGTGAATTCTGCCATCACCTACTAAACCAACCTTCGGGTTGAAAACTATGTTTGTGGTTATATAACGTAATGTATACTACGTAATGTGATCTAGAAATGCTTTCACTTGTGTCTACGCAAAATGACTAAACATGCAGCCACGGCGAAAATAAATGCTATTTTACTGCAATCCCTGCATTTTTATGATTCTTTAATATTGACAAAATGTGTCATAAATTTTATAAGGTTCATCTAAATATACATAAATACCCTGCGAGCCACCAAAAAAGGTGTGTGGCAGGGGGAGGTGTGTGGCAGGGGAGGTTAATAAGGGCGAGGCACATTGAAGTTACTAGCACAGAAAAACAGGACAAATAATGGAGACAGATTATCATCACGTTGTGTGCTTTGGAACCATGATTCTTATTTCTTCTTCTTCTCTGATACCGTAACAAATAATAGTTCAGGTGATTTAAAAAATGTATTTTCACGCACCTGCATTTAACACCATTTGATCTGAACTCCAAAATTAATCATCAGTGAACATATGCGGAATGACCTTTTAATGCCGACGTTTCGACCTCATGACCTCACAACCAATACTTAAGCCCTCTGTCAATATGTCTAACGATGTCAGTTCCCATCAATCCAGTTCTTACCATTTTCATAGGGTTCAAAAGTATGTATTTTTTGTGATGTTTCTGCATCGTCATTATTGCATTTTTCATTTACAGGAATGTGTGCGATCAAGAAAGATGTAAAGAGTGTACGTATTTATTATCTAGTGTATGAAAATTAGTACCATACCCTTTTATATTTAAATCATTGTAACAACCATGCAATATTTAGCAGTTTAGCGAAAATTAATTTACCGAAACTCTACAATAGATTTTATTTGTGGACTGCGCCCACAAGTTTTTCTCAATGCCCGAAGTATCTGTAGCACGCATAAGTACATACTCAATTCCCGAACTTCCTGGAAATCCTATTCTTACACCTTTCCTTCTGTAACCGCCTTAAAGGAACAGTCGTGTTCATTGTCTACAAAGTTCGCGTTAAGTTCGTACATTCTTCTTAAGTGTTTTTCTCGGGTTTCTTTTTTATCCGACTTTTCGCGGAATTTCTTCATTTTTGGAATCGCCATCAATGCGAACTTCATCTCCTACTAACACTGTAATTGCGTTACTTCCAATCCGTTCTCTAAAGTTGTTGGTAACATCTAGGTCAAATTCACGTCAAAATATCCATATCTATTATAAGTGAAGAGTTCTCTCATTTTCTAGAGGATGTTATTTACTGTAAGCAAGCACCTTCCGTGCATTCTAACCTTCTAACGTTCTTTTCATAGTATACATCCTCTTTCTTTCGTTATTCCTAATAGATTCCTGTAGACTGGGAATCCTGGGAAAACGCAAATATCATCTTAGTTCGACATAAATATTTGAAAAATGATATCGAAGATCATGTTCTCGCCAAAATGCAGTTTAAAAACAATACTACCGACTGAAATGATTCAAATTATCTAAGATCTCATGGTGTCCAAGTGTTAAAGGGAATTGTTGTACCATGGTCGAGACACGAGGTGCGTTCAAATTATAACACCCCCTATTTTTTTCCCCCTAATTTATCAAATGAAAACTGTGAAACTTGTGTCTCATGTCGACGTAATCTCCCTGCAGCCATACACATACTATTAGTATACACACACTATACTAGTATTTCACAACGTCGATGCCGTGATTTCATGGTCGCTGCAAACGCTTCTTTAAAAGTCTGTTTTGACCACTAGAAAATCGGTGTCGCAGTAGCAGCACGGTTAATGAATGTGCGGCCTAGGATAGTGTCTTTTATTGTCGGAAACAGCCAAAAGTCACTTACACCCAGGTCAGGTGAGTAGGGAGAATGAGAATCGAAGTCACCATCGATGAAAATGAAGTCCAATTCATTCCATCATCTCACGTTAACATTGTCCTGAACATGCCAAGCATGCAACCTTGTGGTCGTCCACCAGCATTCGTGGCGTCCACCTGGAGGACAATTCACGCATTTTTAGATCTTCATCCGGAATTGTGTGCGCAGATCCCACGGAAACGAGACGATGGAGTTCCACACTCATTTGGCGATCCTCCAAAACCCATTTCTCCGCTTGCTCAATCACGTCCTCAGACCGACTTGAGCGAGACCGAGATTGTCTTGGTTTATTGTCACACAATGTTCTGTCCTCTTTGAAATGTCCCACCCACAAATGCAGAGTAGAAACATCTATGATTCATCACCACATGTCTCATTCAACAGATGATGAATTTCAATTGATACCACACCAAGAAAACGGTGAAAACAAATGACTACACGCTTATTTTGCAATGAAAACGTCATTTGAAGTATTTAATTATTTATTCAGCGTTAGTCCAAAAACAGAACATTTTGGCCTCTACATCGGACTATCAACAATGATATATATAATAATAGACACAATGACAAACACCCAAGCCCTACGCCGCCACCGGGTCCGGTGGGGTTAGGTCCTCGTTATTAAAAGCAGTCCTCACTCTCGCAGCTGCCTCTAAGAGTTCTATGTGACATAGCGTACAGCGTATTTTAAAATAAATTGCATGTTTCTATCTGCTTTCAATTTTGAGAAAAAAAATCGGAGGTTTTACAACTTGAATGCACCTAGTAGTACGTCATTTTTAGCTGTCCTGCTGCTGTCAGTTTTCTTTTGCAAGGGTTTCGTGAGATGACGACCACGGAAGTCTTGCCCATCCTGCTGCCGGGAACGACACATGGCCGATTGGACCGAGTCACGTAGTTGCCAGGACTCATATTCTCTAAAGTGTCAATCATTATATTCTTGGGAGTAATAATTGAGGTGGTTTCCCTTTGCCTTCCTCAATAGTGTTTTTAACGTGACACCAGCACTAAAAGTGGCCGCCCGACTGGGGTCAGATGCCTTTGCAGCCGCCCCACCGAGGAAAAGACGCTGCGTGGAGTACCTTTCGTCTGGCTCCTAACCTTCGATCTATCTGGCATGGGTGACCCTACCAGGAGTAATTACGATTTCTCCCACTGACACAGCCCTAAGGGTCATCAGGACACACAATTTCTTCAACCACGTCAAGGTTGTAGTGCACAGGAGGGAAATACTGATATTGTTCCAACAAACAAAGGGTTGTATCACATTGATTTCAAGAAATTAGCTTACCCAGGAAAGCTTCAAATATTTAACATATATGAATAGAAAGTCTTTAAACTTTAATTCAGTGTTTATAAATTTACAGAATAGGTGAATTCAATATTCATCTAATTTTCATCTTATTTTCAAAGCAATTCTCATGTCCAAATACGTTCAAGAAAAAGGAATAATATAAGTGGTGGTAATCTGATACATCTTCTTTTTTAATTCTATTCCACATTCTCTGTGAGGGAAAACACGAGGGGATTTAATTCGACTAGTATTTTTGCATGAGCTGATATAACGTCGGCTCTTAATTGATTGGCCGGCGAAGATCAATTAGCATTCTAAAGAGTTCATCAAATGAACCCGAAAGGAAGGTCAACCGGGTCGCACAACATCCATCATAACAAGGAGGCAAGAAGTCCCGTCATTCGGGTCCTCCGAGGAGTGCATTACCCTCCGGGCTAACCCACCTGGTTCACTGCCGCCACCGCGGAGGCATGAAAATATTCTTATCGGCAGAACAAAAGAGAAAATTGTTGAAGTCAACCTCAGTGGGTTCTCAACTAAATATGTCAACAATTCACCACCACAGTCTTGAGCACCGTACGAAGGACTATTTATTGCCATTGAAACGTAAGGCACGCAACACCTTAATTATGAACCGGAATACCATAAGAAATTCCTGCCATTCCTTGTGTAAACGAACCTCTGCGGGTCCTGGGAAAGAAAGCCCTCTCTCGCCTTTAGAAGTGCTCTTTATCTTCCTTTCATGTTTCCTTCCCAACATCCGCTCCCCTCGTGGCCTCTCCTGCTAACCTCCACAACATTAGCCGGCGCCCATTTCCCTTTAGAAACACTCGACAAGCATCCGCGAAGCATATATCTCGGTCGCAATAGCGGATCAATTTATGCCGCGTGTTTACGCGCCCGTCCCACGCGAGCCGAGAGGCCGAAGAGGGCTGGGAGGAATCGGCGCAAACACCTGCCATCGCAACGCATTCGCTGCCTCCAGCGGCTTCGCTGCCCACCCTCCGACGTTACTCCCACCCACCCCTCTCCCCTCTTTACTTTTCTTTCCCCTACACAGCCAAAGTTCTCCCCATTCCTTATTGCCTTATTCACCAGCAAATAAGCTTCCTCCGCCTACTCTTTCGATTCCGCCACGGAGAATTCCTCTCAACCCCATATGGGTCCCTTATTTTACACCGCACAAAGACTGTTACCATCACTTCAATTTCTCTCCTGAGTTACCTATCCAACGATATGTGCGTCGACGGGCAAGTGATGTCAGCGTTGAAAATAATGTTCACCGAGTACCTGGGTTAGCGAGGAATCATTACAACAGATGTGAACACAGGAGAGAGAGTGAAGTTCGTATCTATAGATGAATGCGTTCCGAAATTGTCAATCCCAACTCGATCGTCTTTTATTATGAAACTTTATCTGTGAAATATCTCGCTTTTTGGAATAAGATAAGCAGCTGCCCTTTGCTTCTAGTAGTATTGGGTGCCGAGAATTTAAGATTATGAAATGGTTTACATTCCTATTCAACGTTATTATCAGTAATTAACAATTGTTATAAACGTATTAGTTATTTTGCAACGTTTTAGTCTACCCTTAAATAAAACTTCACTTCAGTATTGGAATTCTTAAAGCTAATTTATTTCAATAACTTTCACCGCCTTTAACTGACTTACCGTGGCGCCAATAGGCTGCGTAAATAAATTATTTTCTTCGTTTGTATTATAAAATTTCTCCGACAGCAACTTACATGTATAAGTTAAATTTTCATTATGCATGCCTGTTGTTGGACCGAGCACCCTAGTATGGCTTACATGATAACAAGTAGGTAGTGGTAGTAGTAGTATATAAGGGAGACGACCGACAGCTAAGGTCATTTGCACCATTAGGGATGGATGGGAATTAAAAGGTGCCGTCGACATTAGCCTCCTCTGAATGAAAGGCGCCAAGGGGTCCTCGGCTTAACGTCCTATCCAGCGGCCAGAGTACACGCTCAAAGTGCCCTCCACATAGAACCCCAAGAACGAGATTCCACTGAAAAACATATGTCGCCACCGGGATTCGAAACCCAGCCCTCTCGGTGGAAAGCCAGTACGTTAGCTACTGCACCGTCCCCATCCCCAACATGTAGGTATCCGTAGATAAGGTAATTAGGCTGTTTAATTCCACCTCGGCCATTAGTCACTGAGTCTAAAAACCTTGGTAACTGAAGAATATGGCTACCGATTTCATCCTCATAGTGCCCAAATCCTAGAAAAATCATTGTAATGGTTCACAAAGTCCATTCAATAATAAAAATCATCCTATTTTAGGACACTTACGTATCTACCAATTCCGCTTACCGCAATTTTTCTTATCCTGTCAATTTAATAAATTTAACACCACTCTTCTCAGCTGATGTTTATAGTGTCGCAAACTTTTGTGTGTGCATTAATTTTGCACGCACCGCAGGCGGATCCATTCGCAAATGCGTCCGGTAATATCGCCAAACTAAGAAAGAACGCTTCCATTGTAATGAAATATTCATCAACCTTATCCCAAGCCCCAATATGACAAAAGTACTCCCTACAAAATTGTATCACCCCCCGCCCCCCGCCTTCCCCAATGTGGAGGCAACCTGCCCTCGCGCACCGCATCTGCCTCTCTACTCCCGCCCCCGACATCGGCCTATTTTTTGCATTCACCGGAATTTTTCTTTCACCAGTGGCTTTGATTTTTTACGACCTCATCTCCTTACGTACGTACCTCTCTCTCTCTTCTTCCTACCTTCCTCGTCTGCTCCGAAAATTTCCCTTCCCTATCTCTCCACTCGCATCTTCTCCTCTTGTGTGTTCTTAGAGGTCCCGGCATTGCTCGCTCTCCCATTCGAGGGAATGGACGGACGGGGGGCACGATGAATCCCGGGGGACGGAGGAGGGGAGCGCGTTGGGGGGAGGGAGGATGGGAGTGAGGAAAGCCGGGGGTAGTAGCACGTAGGAGGACGGGAGAGAGAGGAGAGGAGGGGTGTTGCGGGGTGGGAAATCTCCCGCCATCGGAACGCCTGTTCTTCCGATTATTATGGGATGGTAATCGGCGCTGTTTTATATGCGGCCATGACGGCCCCGTGTCAATTTTACTTTTATTTGAGGAGCGCATAACGACGCCGCGCAACAATTCGCGTGGGCATCTCCTCCCAGTGAGGGGTGGGGTGGGTGGGTGGCTGGGAGAGGCGTGTGGGGCACAGGAGAGGAGAGGAGGTGGAAAGGACAGCGGGGAGTGGGGAGGGAGGGCCTCCCTCTTCTTCTTCGGCGGCAAATAAAAAGAGCGCCTCTTGGAAAGATCGCAATCTTACAATCGCTTACGTCCGTTCAGAATATTAAACATCTATGGGCAGCGCATCAGCATAAACTTGCTATCCTTCCTCTGGGAGGCTGTTAAAAGCATCTTTTTATTTATGTACTATGCATCCGAAATGAAGGAGGGCTATACGGAGGCGACGGGCCAATGACACCTAGGCGGGGTATCTATTTTTCTGCCGGTTTTCATGCTGTTAAGAAAGCATTTAAAATATTGATTGCCCAGGTATTTATGGTTAATAAATTAAAACATTTCCCTACGATCGAACTGCATTATTTAAGAGTGCTAAATCATAAAAATGCTATAGAGCAAGGCCAGATATTTATTTTTTCGCTGATAGACATTTTACTTCTGTGGTTTAAATATATTCAAAAACGTTTCTTAACAATTATAGTACATATATTTTAGCATTTTTCAAATGGGAACAATATTTCTGCTCTTCTTCAATAATGGCTATGTTTAATCACATTCAGCAAGTTCAAAATAAATTTTCTAGCGAGCGAATTTCTGAAAATAAAAAGGAAAATTTATTGATGCGTCTAGGGCGCGAAGGAATTTAGTAAATAATTATTATTAGAAAAATAATTAGCAATTGACATGTCTGATGCAACTGAGAGTTAAGTAATAAGTCTTCCATGAAATATAATTAGTATGGATTCAGTGCTCAAATAATTTTAGGAGTTGTGAAGAAATGATCAACTCGCGTGAGTTATCCAGGTCAGGTGTATTAAAACATCAGCCTGGAGTTGGATAAGAGATTACATTTAGTGAACATGACACTATAATGCAAATAAACTAACCATTTGCCACCATTTGTCAAATCAATTGCCCGTTTATAGTGTAACTGTTGCCCGTTGGATTATTCTGCTCTGTTATCTGGTCCCCTAGAAATTTTTCGAAGAAATCTCGCTGTAGTATAGAGTGATATTCCCCAGGTAATGATTTTTTTAACAAATTTTTAATTGCGCTCCTTAATAATGACTGGGCAAGGAAAAGGGATTCCAGACGTGTTAGACTATGTTCGAGTCTCGAGATGTTAAGCTAAATGTTGAATAATTTCAAAATAAGGCAATAATAAGGCATTGCTCCATAAAAATCTGAATTTCAATCGGACTTTCTGTCACTCACCGTTCAGAAGATGCCGTACAGTCAATACTTAAATCATGTAATAAGATTAAGGCTTTTCAAGTACTTACAATGGTGCATTCCTAATCTACAAAGGTATCGGTCTCATTCCGAGATTTAACTAGCGAGGCAAAATATTTAATAACCTGACAATCAAAAATATTATCAGCCTCAGAATAATAGTGTCATCCATTCCAGATTCAATAACTATGATGAAAGGAGACCTTAACGTCTGACAACTTAAACCAATTGCGAAAGAAATACTAAGAATCTTGAATTCCCAAATATAATCTATTTTGAATAATTAAGTTGAAGGATCTTTCTTACCTTTGCATATTATACAAAACAAAAGCTGTACGCTTAATGCACCGTTTTTGGGGAAGCAATTCGATAAATTGTGAATTTGAGCCCACAAGAAATTAAAGGAGAACATACTTAAAGACAAGAGTTGTGGGGCTGGACTAACATAGCCATCCTTCGTAATTTTAGCACCCAATGAACAAAGGTATGACTGACCCCGCCAGAGACTGTGAGTGCCTTAGGGGAATAACTTGGCTAACTATAACGAACTGTATTTCACCATGTTGCTGAGAATTGAATGAGATCCAAGTTAATATTTGGCGTATTAATTTGACCTGAGCTGCATTCATACTACCGCCGCGTAGTTATTATTTCCTTGTCACTCGGAAACTAAGAAAATAATTACTCTACAACGCCATGATGCGTCATCGCGTCCAATTTCCCTTGTACCTCTTCATAAAATTATTTCTCACTGGAGGCTATCAAAAGTGATTTCGTGGTATCCGCGTGAACACAACTGCGCGCACTAATTTACTTGTGTAATTGCACTCCAAAGCCAGCATAGAAGCATGTAAATTACATTCCTTTCTGAAACCGGTGTTGGAAGCAAATCTTTTACGCAATAACATGAAAGGTCTTATAGCGTCGTGACTTGGAGAAATAGTTAAACGAAAAACGGAGGCGTTAAGATAGCATTTATTGTTTTCTTTAACCATTGGAGAAATGATAGATAGACACCGACGGAATATAGATTTAGTAGTTTTAACCACCTCGGGCCTATTCCCAATTTGGTAAGCAATGACATTCACCACAGTGACGTCAGCTTAGAGAATGATGACCGGACACCAAAAGTCGAGCCAATTCCCGAACGCGAAATAGAATTTCACTGATCGGATATCTGCCAATAAGTTTAACACCCTTGAAGAACAATCCTTGAGGAACAAAAGTAATCTACCTCACACGATATTATCATTGCCTTGTTTATGGCTTTGATTTAACACGCGGGTTCCAAGCATTCATTATTCCCTTCACGTAGTCGTTTTATGAGAGATGACGCCAACGACGTAGGCCCTCCCCCGGATCAAGAGACACTCGTGTCGCACTCTTGTCTTATGAGTACCGTGAATCGTAATAGGATTTCAGGCCCAACTCCCGCTGAATTCGTCATTGGACGGTTCGGCGTGCGTCCGTGCCCTGGCGGGTATATTCGCCGACGAGCGAAGCACGAACTTCCGCACGGTCGTTCCACGACGGTTTTGGATGCGAAAAAGGCGGATGACTGAGGCAGTAAAGAGGAGGGATTGTTCCATACACGATTTGAATGCTGATTGGGTCACTCGGACCCATCCTTCAGTCATCCATCTTTACGGCAAAGCCGTATGGCATATTTTTATTCTTATCATTGCCGCCGAATTACTTTTTTCGCCGTTGTCTTCCATCCCCTTCAACCTCCTTCATTTTGTCAAGCGAATCACGGAAAGAATGAATGTAAAAGGGAAGTCTTGCTCGTCAGCTCATCCATCTCAAACCTTGATCCCCCTCGCAAGACATCTTGATTTTTGCGTCTGTATTTTCTCCGATAATTCTATATTATGACACGCGTAGGGTTTCCGATTGTGACTGAAAAAAATTGTTTACACATGCAAAATTTAATTCGCGGCATCGGTTTCATTATAGATTTACACAGTCAAGCAATTAATGTAACAAATTCAGAATAAAAATGTATTCGTGCACAGTTATTTTTCCAAACCCAACATGAAAGAGTTCCACAAATTTAAGCTAGACAGTCTCTTTTGATAGGTTTCTTTGTGTATATTCTCCAAACATTTTTAAATGCCTCCTATGAAAATGTTCGATACACTGAAATGTAAGTTGGTAAATATTCATTCTATACTATTTAAGAAATTCCCACGAAAGGCTTTTGAGTGATTTTTTTCAAGCATTTGACCAGAAACATATACAGTTAGAGTATAGCTGAACAAAATACACGTAGACTAGTTTTTCAAAATCAAAATATAATCTGGGAGTTTATCAAAAAACGTATTGATAATACAAATAACGAATCACAAATATGTACCCTAGTCATTTTTAGTGTCATTCTCAGAAAACTTTAATAGCTTTCTTGTCGTGCCTTCGTGGCTATTCGATCTACAGTCCAAAAAATAATGACCAATAAATAAATACAATCATCTATCGATCATTATTTAGAAAAAAATATCGAGCATTTTACACATAAAAGGCCAATAAACTGGAAAATAACTACGTTGATTTTAGACAGTGTATATAAAATTATATATATATATATATAGTCCAAGCAGATAATGTGACATGGAAGGAATTAAAATACTTCATTGGGCAATGAGAAATTTAAAAGGAAGTAGCGTAGCCACAAAAGAAAAAGCATATAAGGTACTGGTTAGCTCGATCCTAGAATACTCGTAAATAGTGTGGGACCCATATGAGGTGGAACATATTAAAAAGATAGAAAAAAATCAAAGAAAGGCAACAAGGTATGTACTAGAAAGGTAAAAAAGAACAGAGAGTGTCACGGAAATGTTGGATATACTGTAATAGGAGAGTTTGAAAAATAGAAGGAAAAGGAATAGGTTAGGCGCCATACATATAATGGTTAAAAATGGCGAAGCGTGGAAAGAGATACACAAACCAAACTCCAAGGGAAAAACCACCAAAAGTTTGAAATAAAAATAAGAACGCCAAAGACAAATAAGAAAAATACACTTTTTTAAACAGAACTACTGTTGAATGGAACCAGCTGCCTGGAGGTTTATTTGAGCCCTTTCCATCCAACTTCAGGAGTTTTTAAGAATGAGTGCAAAACAGCCATTGGGTGATAAACTTCCTTGATCGGTGATTATTACACTATTTTACTTATTAAAATATTGTTTGTTTGTGATGTGGACGGCGGGAGAAGTTGTATTGCAAAAGGATAATGTGTTAATGATGAGTAATTTTGAACGTATATAAAATTAAACAGTGCGTGATAATGGACGGAGTGCGGCGATGGACGGAGCGTTATAGCTATGGTGTGAACCTAACCCCTGCTTGATGGCAAAGGTGCGTTTGGTAATCTAAAAGTGTCCTTGTGTATAAGAGCACTTTGTCTCATAACTTTTCTTCTTGTGTATGTATGTGCATTGTAAGAGTAACCATTGACCAGACTTGACCGTTGCCACCAGGGTGAATGCCTACTTACAACGAGGTTTATATAAAAGTAATAATATTTTTGTTCAACTTATATCCATGTAGAGCATTTTACCGCTTCATCAATTGTATTTTTGGTTAGTTACACCATTCATGGACCCTATTACGTGACAATGTGTTATTGAAAACATCATGCTAATAGGAAGAACTAAATACACTAAGCAAACAGTCTACGTCCTTTCTAACGAAAAGGACTATTAATTTAAATAGCGTCGAAGGGGATGCAAGAAAATATCAACAATCCCGTATAATGCATATTCAGTGAGTTAGATTGTATCAGCAGAAGATATGCGGAAAACGGATATCGCCAAAGAAATTATTACCTATTTTTTAAAAATAATGACTACTCTTTCGAATTGAGCTGTCTACTTCAAGGGTACGTAGTAAATGATCATTTACATTGCATTCACCATCATCAATGATTTTCAGAGTTACTTATGTATAGCTCTTTAAAATTTAGTTTTATTCCTTTATTTCCAATCACAAGCGGAAATAAGTTTTGCAATACATTTATTTTCACTGCATAGGTTTCGATAAAGAATAGCAACCGAGGTGTTGAAAAATAATGTTGTGAAAAAAACGAAGTAACCATTTCTATTCCAATATTTAAATTCCATAACTGTTCACAAAATATGACGTAATGCTAATACTTCGTATTTAATAAGTGACATAATTACCTTATTTTGTGTTTTGCGGAGTTTTTTTCTGTTCCCCAAGAGAACAGATTTTTTTTAATTTCCACAAATGGAGATAAACAAAAGAGAAAAATAACGGTTACAACTTCACATACGAGGTCTCTAACACAATTGTCTGCCAGAAAAATATGAAGCTGTTTTTCCGTTATGTAAGGCAATATGTGAGGGGTGTCACATTACGCCACTTCTTTCATAGTCTTCATCAAGCACTGCATCATGCTACAGCACAGTCATTTTACTCGCTATTTTTTATGACATTTGATCAAGCATATAATAAAATCTGTCTTAGTGACAAGGTAAAACAGTCTTTTTTTCTGTTACGACTCGTATTTAAACACTAGGATCTTTACATAATTGGCATTAACTTGCTTCCCAGTCAATATCACCAGCATTTCTAAAAAAAACATTTTGTGAGAATTCTCTTGTTTCACGATCGTCTATATTATTAGTAATGGGGGACTTTCTTAGCGTTATGAAAGAAATTGTGCTCGATGATCTAAAACAAGGGAAGGAGTAGGGATAAAGTTGTGCTTATGGTGCTAGGAGTTATTTGATGTGACGTTAATCTCCCGAATTCAAAATATAAAATTAATAGGTACCAATTGTTAATATTTTCTGAGGGAGCACTGTGAAATATGAAATCGGCTACCAATCGAAGAAATATGGTAAGGGCTAAATTTTTAATATCAAAAAATCAATACTTAGCTAATAAATCCTGAGATTCAGAATATCTTCCTGCTCCTTCATCTTTTGAGAGCTGGCAGTAATGCTTTTTTTATATTTTAATGTTTGAATTAGTATTTTACTGTTGGAGGTAATTTTGGATGGAAAAAGACTGAGTAATGATACATCTCTTTACTTTTCTTAACAAAACACAACCTGACATCCGACACAACAGTAAAACTATCTTCAATTCAACACATTTCCTTCCTGCCTTCATTCCGCCCAACACCCCTATCCTAACCCTTCCTCGCTTGCCTAACATTCTTCCCTATATCACAGTATTCAATATCTCATCACCAATCAAAATGTTCTGTATCAATTTTTTCTGTCAACTTATGATTTATCTTAATTATCCCCTCTCCTCCCCCACCATACCCAGGACTTCCTCGACTGTTTTCATTTCCGTCTATTTAACATTTTTCACTCATCTCCACATCTACATATATTTCAAAAGCCTCCAATCTGAGCAAATCTTGCTTCAACGACAATGTTTCCGCACTGCCCAAAACCACGCTCCAAGTTTTAAGGAGCCTTATATGAACATTCTTACTCAACATCCCTGTCATCCATTCCCTCCTTCTTGTGAAAGCCTCTTTGCCTAACGTAATTCTTTTTATGGCCACACTACAAGTACTTTGAATATCTTGGTCCAAGATAACGTAAACTGCTCGTGCGGCTCTAGTTTTTGCCCCCCCCCTTTATGCCCCCCCTTTCTCTTTCTCGAGAACCTTATAATGTTTGTATCATTCATTTGTTTATTTAGCCCAAAGGAGAGAAACTCGAATAAATTGGTATGTTAATAAGGGCCAAGTGCGTGTTTAGGGAGGAATTATTGAAACATAAAAACGTTATATTGAGGAGTATTTCCAATAACCATTTCGATAAATTCACTAAATTTTCCATACTTGATTTCATGTTTTTTTCATAAATTTCGATTTATGTGTATTTACTAGCTCTTTCCTCAATTTTTAATTTTTTATGGTGTACAACATATTCGCTAGGTTAAATCCTGCTGAAGGACATCAGCGCGAGTTACGGAAACTGTTTAGTGCCCCCAAAACAATGGTGCATCTCATGCTGCGGGTGAGAAAGAGAATTCTAAAAAAAAGTTATCTTCAGAGAAAGTTTTCACTATTCGATGAGGATACACTTAATGATTACGTGAAGCAAAAGTATTCAAGCCTAAAGCACACACGCTAAAACCAGTACGAGAACACTACCAAGACCCTTAATTCGCTTAACTCCCACCTCCAGCTTCCTTTATTCATAAATAAATTCCTGCCCCCTTTTTTTTCCATTTCACATTTCCCGATGCACAAATATTTCACCCACTGCCCTCTCTCCATCACTGCCCCATTTCCATTTCAATGGCACATTGGAAAAGTACTTTTTTTGTTTCCTTCATGCCACGTCCTCGAAAATACCCCTTGAGATAAGCTTTACCTTTGATCTACCTCCAACCGCGCTCACGTGCGTGAGCCTATCCATAGCGTCGAGTACGCGAGTCAGTCTATATACTCTTTTGTGTGCTCGTAAGAGCGAGCCCTCTTGCTCGCTCCACCCCCCACCCTTGCGGCTTCGAGTGCCCATCGGGGTCGACGCCATTCGCGGTCTGTGTTTTTCGGTCAAGTGCCCTCCCGTTCAACTACAACCGGATCTCTCTCTCTTTACGCATTGTATGCACAAATGCCTACTTCCCCTTTGCACCGGACCCGCCCGCGTGTGCGTGCTTTCTTTTGAATGCCAAGTCGAATCGTCCCAAACATAACGACAGGAAGGAGGAAAGAATGCGAAGGAATGGAGACGGAAGTGGAAAGAAAGAGAGAGGATACGTAAATGTGGGCGAAACATCGTCCTCCAAAATGTAAACAGGATGTGTAAAAGAGTTATAGGCAGCGGCTTGTTTTGAATCATTGGTGCATAAACTGTGTAAAGTACAAATTAAACGCATTATATTCATGTCCTTACACCCGATGCGATATTTATTTTATGTCATAAGTGGTTAATTATTCCCTCACCAAGATTGCAACAATATGCAGCGTTCCCGTAGAGGTGAAATTTTTCTTTCAGACAATACACGTAAGTCGAACACAGTTCGAAAACTCTAATTACCGCCAACTAACTTAATATAGAAATATTTCAACTGAATATACTATATTTTATCCACCAAGGGACCTCATTAGAGTAGATAAAATACACTACGGCGAATGCAAATTTCTTCATTAAAAAGTTATTTCTTAATTCAAAATATTGAAGTAACCTAGAATAGGAAACACGTAAAATTATACACGTAAAATTTAGGAGTATTAGTATTATCTATCCTACTGCCAAGAGTAAAAATTAAATTGCTTGTTGGAATCCCTGATCATCAGAAGGAAGTTATTGTTTTAACTGTGAACACGATAATCATTAGTAATTAATGGGATCGATAGCTTGAATCGATATTCACTTCAATTGGCCTCTTGTAATTCAATCCCTTGGTTTTCTCTTTGCTTCTTCCCTTCTGTAATCTCTCCAATTCGGCCTTCAATATAATATTGTGACTCAAGAGTTTGTCCAAATAATTAATTTTCTTCTATTTTCTTTGCCTTACATATGTTTATCTTCTCCTCACTCACTCCGCAAACACATGGCGGTGTACTCGGTGACATAACTCTGCATACGCATTTTATTCTGATCATTCTTTTCTAGCACCGCATTTCCAATGCATATGTCCTTCTTCTCTCGGCTATATCCATCGCCCTTTTATCGCAGGCAAGGAAAAATAACTACATATAGGTTCTTCTGAACCATTTCCGATATTGAGTGTGCCTAGTGTTATTTTCTGTGGGTTGATGCTTTTTCTTGCAGAAAGTAGTATGCACTGGGGTCATCTTGTTATACCCTATTCTTACTTGCAACAATATTGGTGATCACATTATCCAAATAGAGACAATATTCCAGTTTTTCAAGAGTGCTCTCCATTAGTTTCTTTCGAAAAGTATATTCCTGGCATCGCCTACGTTGAGCAATATATCGAAAGAATAGTTTTTAATAGTTCAATACATTTTAGCATGTATTTTACGATATATTTATCGACCGACAATCTTTGTTAATTTTTTAGTCAGGACAAAGGAGTCATAAGGACAATGTTTCAATATTCATATAATAATCATGGTGATTGTCAAACGAATATACCAATAATTTAGGATATGATTTAATTAGAGAGAAAAGTGAATAATTGTTATAATCTGCAGCGTAAGAGTCATGTGATGCATTATAGTGCACAAGTGTTATTGCCCAGTTAATATTATTCTATCTTGTTAAACAACTGAGGCCATTTGATTCAGTAGATTTGAAAATTGCTCTAAATGGAAGAAGAAACATGGAACCTAAGATTGGTTAAAAATTTGATAATCAAAAACATCTCAATTCAAAATAAGAAAATTGAAGAAATGGAATACACGATAACAATATAACCATTTTAAAGTCCCAGTAAATACGAAAAGTAAATTATTTATTAATAAATGAGATTTGATTCAATGCTTATCATGCAACTTACTTTACCGTCAGTATTGGACATTCTAAGTACTGCTGTTGCCATTAGCGAAAGTAGCATGGAGCGTTCATACGATTGGAGATCGAGAAATCTATTTGGCTAATTCGAGCAGCGCCCGTCGCAACGTGACAAACTCTAGGGGGTGGAATAAATATGTTATGGGTAATTACGGAGCATTACGACCTTTCCCAATGAAGAAAGACCACCAAGTTACGCCGGAAACCATTTCCTTCGAGAACTCTATCTTGTACCTACGGGCAATAAATAAATAAATACGGCTCTCCCTGAACCAAGTTACGGCTTCCTACGCTCCCGAAGTGCCCCTTTGTCAAAGTTTTGGTCAACGCTGAGGCCATGTTTAGCTCTCACTCGTATATGTTCTCATTTCATGCTGTGGGCTAAATTGGCGATTTTGATGGCGTGTTATTAACCTCGAAAATTTAGACTTCGAGCTAGTGTTCAATAAAGTGACACTCGTCAATACGGTTATAATAAAACCAAAATGTGTCCGAAAGTAAGGATATTAAAACAATACATAATGAGTACTGAATTGGAATGGTAAGTTTATCCTTGCAGCACATTGGGTAACGAATCACTGAGAAGTTAAACTTTTTAACGTGATATTAAAAAAGTCACTGACGTCTTATAGTCTGCTAAATCCTCGGCCGAGGGCAATACAGTTGTACTCGTACTTTGAGACATAATCCTCCACGAGAAAGCATCTCCAGTTATTAAATTTCCTAAGACTCTCTGATGGAATGTTTATCGCTTGGAGCTCTTCGTCATACTCTGCAAGCCGACATAAGATACGCGAGAAAGGGATGGAATTCTCCAGCATTTATTGATTAAGTGCAACGAATTGTCTTTGAATTGCACCTAATTCTTTAGTCAACACTGTTTTCGATGGATCTCTATTAATTTGATAAATAGGTTCAAAATGTTCAAATATAAATTCAGTGATAGCAATTCATGAATGAGTCATGCCGTCAATAGTGTCACGTTGGATAATTCCAAGATGGCACTAAACGGATCTAAATTGAAATTGTAGTCATGTCTGGAAACCAGCCGATGGTTAAGCAGTACGTATGTATAGTATACTGTTATTTAATTCTAGCGTAGTTGGATGCTTTTGGCGCTCACTAGCAAACTAGAGTTGACCCGTGCGAACGGTAAACAAATGATTTGTGTTAATTTTACCCATCTTTTGTTACATTCAAGTATAATCACGCGAACTTGGGGTAAGAAGAGAGATATCTAAGAGAAAAAGATGAGAAAATTCGAAAAGTATCCAAAGGACATATTAGTTTGATTTTATTTCCTTTTTCTTCCTCGCGACGCATTCCGGCGATCGTCACTCGCAGCGACGACCCGCTGCTAATAGGAACGCCAAGTGAGCGGTTCCACGTTCATCTCGTGACTTCGCCATCGGCTCGCTCGGACTTCCTTTATTTGCGCACCTGTTCGTTTGCGCTTTCCGTTAGAGCTTTCGCGCCATGGACATCATCGTGCGGGAGAGAGAAGGAAGAGAAAATATAGCGGTGCTCATCGCGGATCGTTCGTCTAGGTGTCGTTCGAAGGCGCGCTGCGGAGGGCGTCGGCGATACTCCACGCCGCCCCACACCCCAACTGCTCCAACCTCCCCTCGTCGACGACCGACATCCCACCCCTCCAAGGGCCCCCTTACTCTCTGGGTCTCTCGGAAGATAGCACGACACGAGAATAAATAACGCAATAAAGTCGGAGATACTAAAATGCCCATTCACGTTACTTCTCACGGCGGCGTCCTCAAGTAGACATGTTTATCAAGATCGTGCCCCTAGACAAGTAATTTAAGAAACTCCCGAAGCAGTTCATATGCGACGTAACTAAAGCGATGGAAATAAAATGGGGAGTCGCGTTTACGGCGTAATTCTTTGAGGGAGAGTGACAAGACTTGCGCATAAATTTAATGCCATCGAATATGATACACGGGGAGATGAGGGGACGTAAAAATTACAGCCCTTTCCAATGTTTGCTCGGGAGAATCCCACGTTGAATTCTATTTGAAGAAACTATTTACCCATTAGTCGTGCACTGTTGTGTTATCCAAGGAAATTTATTCGCGATGGAAAACATTTTCTTCGTGGAAGACTGTCTATCGCTCTCCGTTACATTCACCCTTTCCTCTCCTCTAATCGACAAGTTATAAAATACTACGTGACAACGCTAATGAGTGAATGAAATTTGTGCTCAAAGAAGAAGACTAAGCAATACTTCTTCCGCTTCCATACTTTCGAGGGATTCAAGATAATACGAAAATCCATGAAATACGTATTGATCGGCCTTTTTCAATGCTACATTACTCCTTCCTTTATTAAAACATATAAATAGATAATGAAAAGAACTTTGCATGTACTATTTTTAAGAGTGATATCAATTATTTCTGCAAAATAAAACAAAAAATACCATCGTTTTCGTACGATTTTATCATAATGTGGAAAAGTTTTTTATCAATCAACAAAAGAAAAGGTTATTTTTCGGTATTAATTCACCTTTACTGTACTGATTTATTATTTAAAATGTTTTTTTAATTATTACTCCGCCAAACAGCGTAAATGAAAGAAGCAATAATCAGCATAGTTCACCAAATTTCCAAAAAGTTTTCGAGACAGGCTTCGAATTTCCAGACGTTCCCAAGATGAGGTTTAAATGGATCTCATGATGAGTATATAGCCATAGGAAATAAATAGGTAGACCGTGGGTAGGGAGTTTAAAGTTGGGAAGGAAAGAAGATAAGAGCACAGGGAATGAGGTGAACGTCAGGAAAGAGGACAAGGTCTGATAACCGCGTCAGTCAGAAGGAAATTGGAAAGTGGAAGGTTTATTAAGTTGTACGAAGGAAAAACTTAGAAAGTCATTTCAGGGATTCCTTTGGAGAGAGAGGACAAACTAAGGATAACTAGGATAGTTGGAATGGAGTGCTTATTCATTTATAAGTATTTCTTTTATTTTTTGAAACGAATACCCATTTATCTAGGAAAACCAATTTTCCAACCTTTTCTCTACATGTAGCTCCCCTTGAGTAAAATCGGTAGTATATTTCTTCAATCGGATAATTCTGTGAGATCTCTCTTCGTTTCATTCAGTTTTTAAGTAAGAGGGTAACTTTGTACATGAGCATGGGGATTACAAACGGAATTTTGAGAAAACAAGAATTATATAGATGAAGCTGAACCATGTAATTCCTGCTGTTACCGGAATTTGCTTAAATTGCCTGGATTTAACTAAATGGCTGATTGGCATTTATTTATCCCAGTGTCTACTACCAGCAACGTGGAGGTACAAGGCATGAAGTGTCCAGTTTCTGAACGGAAAGTCCCCAATCAACTCCAGTTAACAGAGCAAAAAGAAAAAAATATGATTTTCGCTCAAGCCTTAATTTTTTTGTAAAAGTAAAACTAATTTCACCACCTATGGATACCTACCCTTCGGGTTGATAACTGAAGTGTTTTTCATGTTTACTTTTTTAAAAACGTTGTCTTGTATAGGGATATATATTTCATAAAAGAACGGTCATAGGAGTAAAATAAATTTTTGAAATTTGCACGGAAATTGGAAAAGAGCTATCGCCATTTCCGTTATATCGACATACTATCATGATGAGCCAGGCAATCGCCGTAAATGTCTTTTATTATATCCCATGTTATGTGTGTCCTATTGAAGACTGAAAGCAAGATTACTCTCTACAGCAAAAACAAATTTTATTTTCAGAAAACAGTTTTAATAAACGGACCAAATGGTTGAGCAAACAGATCTCTAAACTGAGTGAAGTACAATAGTACTCAATATGTTGAAAAATGCTTGAGCAATACACACTGATGCGCTGTATTACGAAAAGTGCCTTTTGAGAGCGGATATTGTTTCTAACTCTCAAGACACCTGAACGAAAAAGGTTATTGCAGAGATTTCATTCCAAAAGTCCTACACGTGAAAAAAGTGCAAAAATAGTTTAACTTGAACAATTTGAACTTCTTTAAAAAAAAGCAACAACAACAGAGTAAAACTTCTAAATTAATTTGTGTACCCTTTTCCATCTTCCTCCTTATCCATAGGTTTTTCTCTACCTCCAAAGGAATTCCCGACCTGCCCTTCTAAGTTTTCCTTTGTGTAGCATTACAAGTCACCCACCCGCCTTCCAATTTCCTTTTGACTGACGCGAATATCAGATCCTTTTATCCCGACATTCCCTCGATTCTTCCACTCTCAACGTATCTGCTATCATTCCTAATTCTCAATTCTCCCCAACATTCATTACACCCTCCTCCTTGTGTCACTTCTTCCATTCCTATTCGTAACTTCATCTTGCTATACATGTAAATGACATACCAACGATCACTGCAGAGCTGAATCCCAGCCCGAAATATGAACATTTTTCTCCATTCAAAAAATAATTATTCTCAAATTGTTTTTATTTTATTATGCTGCTATATTTTGTAAATCAGTTCCAAAGGGTCACTTTGGAAGGTACCAAAAATGCCAATGCAAATTATATTTCCGTCATTTTAGCGGCGAAATATTTTTCTGATGAACTCGAGATAACATGAAGGTACCATTATCATTAATTTTATCCGAATGAGGTCAATCCGTTAAGGCATCACTTTGCGCATCCACCCTCAATAATAAGTTTGATCATTTATGAATTTCTTACGCGAAACTGGAACCATGTGGTAATTGAAACGAAAGAATACACTAAATTCCCCTTAAGAACGAACCTCGTCTCCAAAGGTAATAAGAAAAAGTAAAATCGTTCCCATACCCTCCACTTCTCTCCTCTCCCTCCATTCGCCAAGCCAAGCACACGCAGTGTATGTAAATGGTGTGCCATTGATCTTTATGGCTTCCACAGCCGTCCACCGCGAAGCCGTACACACTTCTTGCCCTCCGGAATAGCCCGACTTCATTTCCTCCCGTCCATTCCTTCGACGCCAAAAACGATCCGCGTCGATTCAATTCGAGGTCGTGCCCCCCAAGTTTTCAGAATCACGCGGTCTGGATCCTATTACAAGTTTTAAGCAATCCCCGCCCTAATCGACTCGTGCGATATTCGCCTCAAGAGTGGGATGCTTGGGTGGGTGCTGGGCGACCGAAATTCCGATTCCAACCACACTTCGGTGCGAACTAGTCGTCTCCGTTTTACGAACGTACATTCGCCGTCCCGACCGCTTCTCCGTCACTCCCCTCGGTCCTCCTCAACTCGCTCTTCCGACACCACGATCACGAGAAACGCCTCCATTCCGTGCAGCGCGAGCGCTTGTGCCCGGTTCATCTCCGACTCCCTTCTTTCCTAGCCAACCTATCCCCCTTTTAGATTCCATCGCACTCTTTCCCTCATTCTCAGCCGGCCTCGCCCATAACGTGTGTGAGTGGGTACTTTCCCCCCCCCCCCCACCTCACTCCCGACTCCCTCGAACTATGCTTCTTCGGCACCATCCCTTCAAACTCTAACTACGGTACCTCCCCACCACTCGCACCCCACCCACCCTTTTCCCTCCGCTTTCCTTTCATCCCGGGTCATTTGGACGACGCGTCGGCGTCGCGCAGCCCTGGGAGGAAACCTCGTCGGCAGTATATCTCAACAGTATATCTCTCTCCGGAGAGAGGCCGCACCCAACTGTTTCCTCAGAAGATATCCCATCCTTTGGGGCAGAGCCGACTTAGAGCACCAAAGTTCGATGGAAATTGAATATCACACACGTTTAGATACATTGAAATGGTGATGCCATCGAATTCCGAATCGTAACATCGCATGCACGTACAGGTAGTTCAATTATAACTTAATTAACGACGGTCCTTTACTGTAAATGCACTTCCACATACTCTCTCGGTTCCTAAGGAATAATATATCGATACTGCAGCAGGCGGGACTACAACTTTTAGAAAAGTACAGGGCACCTGAATTTACTATTGACTTGGATTATTAGCATGGGGATGCACCTCTTTGGCAGATTACAAAACCAGAACTAAACGAAAGAAACAGACATCGCCTCTGGCAGATTAATGGTCTCGATCTTCCCTCGCACTGTACAAAATAATTATAAAATGAAACCCCAAAAAGTTTAGCACGCATAGTAAAAGTTAAAGCTTCGTTAGAACACAACCTAATTACATGATGGAGATAACCATGTATTCGTATAGTTGCACGTGTTCATGTGCATCTGAAAATGCAGATTCATATTTTTTTAAAAATTTATAATGGCACATTTTTGCATGAAGAGTTTCTGCACTAAAACTTGTCTCTCTTGCGGAGACTGGTGAGGTATTATGTTGATATAGTTATACGTTATCATCATCTGAAAATATTGTGTGGAGAAGTTTGATGTTGTAAATGGAATATTACCAAGGCCAAGTTAACACAGCTAAGAGGTATATATACCTCATTCCTTAGCGGCCTAACAACACGATACAGTAGTCTCTCGAGCAATCGTGATCGATGTATCGAAATATCGTACAGTCCTTTCTTGTTGTTACCAAAGGAGTCAAAATGACTCCACCCAGACGACCAAATGAGTGAGCAAAGAACAGTTATTTTTCGTGGTTGCCAGAATGCATATTAGTGGCTGTTGTAAATGATTCCACGGGTTACGTAATTTGCCTTCCCCTTTTCTCGCCGTAAGATTATCTCTCAAGATCTTTGAAAAGTAAATTTTCAATAATTTTCTTATGTTTATGAGGGGAATGGCCTGCGTTAGAATCTGAGCCACCTTATTCTGAGGTTCTGGTATCATTTCGTCATGATATTTTCCCCATAACTCGTTTTGGTGGGAGGAGGTGCCAGTTCACGGCTGCTTTATTGCGGAATGTTCTAAGGATGATACCTGTGCTATAAATCACCATTTTCTTTTACTTGAATTTTGTCTACACTTTAACGACAAACGTGTACCATATGAACGATATAACCTACGTTTTTCGACCTCTGATGCAGGAGAGCATGGATTCTGTTTTGAAAGTGAGCCAGAAAAAATTATAGACGTTATATATTTTACATATTACCCCGAATACATATTGATACTCTTTCAGAGGAGGCGGACTCTATTATAGAATGTAAAGATCTATTACTTATTTGTATATGACATCCCAATGGTTACATATGCAGTTAAGACGTCGATTTATAGTGGATGGATTGAGAAACGCGTCTCCTTTCAGCAGAAAATGGAAATGGAATTATCCCCAGTAGCTCCCATTTCTCAGAACAAGTCTCGGCTCTGTTTAAACATCCAAATCCACACAATATCGCATGAATAGCTCATCCAGAAAAAAACAAAGAAATATATCACCAAAATATGGAATTTAGATGAAAAAAATGCCCGTTATTCCCTACGTACACTATGCATTTTTTTTGAAGGACAATGAATGCATTGCTGTCGTTTGAATTTTACTTTTACGAACACTTAATAAATTAATTTTACGATCACTCTAATTATACCACACCTAATTAACGACAGGTCCAAATATTCTCTCCCACGCAACCATGTGGCGGCTTATACCTGTATGCAGATCTAAACTTCATATCTTCCGGTTACCCGGAATGGTGGTAATTCCCTGGGTTAAGCCCAGCAATTTAAATTTACTGGGCGTGATTTACAGGAAAACTTTCCTTATTTCTTCACGCAATTTACGGTTGGCTCGAGTTAGAGGACGGCACTCGGATTATAATCGGTGTCTTCATGATTCAGGGTAGATAACCTTTAGGAAATATTTTAACTTTCCATCTCATTTACTTTTACTCTCCAATCGACAGTCGTTTAGGCGACAATGATATTGCGGGTTTGGGCTTGATCTTTCATTTGAATTGCCGCTCTGAGGTAAATGGTAATTATCTAGGGACCCCTTATCTCTTGTCTCATCCACAGATTCAGTATCTTCAAATCATTAGAAAGTTGCTTTAACTACGCACAATCTAATAATATCCCCTTTTACCTCTTGGTCTCGTCATTTGGCATTATTTCCTATAAGAACGCACTTTCTATTGGAGGACCCGATTTTCATTCTCAATGATCTCAGAGACTGGATTAAAATGTCTCAGATGTAACGCAAGAGTAGCGCTTGGATAGCCGCCGAGTTGACGCGCTCAGACAATATAATGTGATTTCCCTCCCTCTTTGCCTATGCATTCTATTCCTTCAACAAAAAACTTGGTCCTTAAAAAAATTCCTCCCTGACAAGCGAAGACTGGCCGCTCTGGAGACACCGGATCATTCGGCCCCCCCAGGCGGCAAAGAATTGGACGCCCTTAAGTCATCTCCATGCGGACGAAACTTGGAGAGACTTGATAGCGACATCTCTGTCCAGTCTTCTCACTTTCGGTCCGCTGATGACTGTTCCTTCTATTTCCCATAATTCCTTTTTCACTGCCCGCTGGCTCATGTCTCCTGTCACATTTCTGGAGGGCTACGAATGAATGTTAAGAAGTATTACTCGTGCGATCTCCACTGTACAACCTGCGAATCTGACATGTACCAAGTGATCTACAAAAGTCTGCTTGGAGTATTTTTGTTGAATCCAGGGTTGTACAGTCCAAGTTAACTAAAGCCATAAGGATGAAATTTCCATTCAGATATTTTATAGCCAGCACCGGATGACATCCATAAGGAAAAGAAGGAAGACCTCTGGATCTGGCTATTTGTTGAGGAGGTGACGTAACACCCACGAATTTCGGGACGCTTTGCCATGGAAAATGTTAACGAGAAAGTACAACATATCCTCATCCATCTAACCTAAAAGAATTTTTTTTCTAATTTCTTTTCATTCCTGTAAAAATTCGAGTTAGAACATTGTTTGGTATTATATGCGCCCTACAACTTCTACTCCCTTGTCGCCTTCATTACAAGATTTCCATTTCCTTTTTCAAAAGACATGGCCCTTAAAAATATTTAACTGAGACAAAAATAATGAGCCATGCACCGTTTATACGATGTTTTTATGAAGTGCTCGTTTTAGAAGCTGTTTTACAAGTCTATCTGTAAGCACCATTCACACCGCTACCGAATGCACGGTGATGACATGGTTTACCAGCGTAGCTTCAGAACGGTTCTTCGACATCTTTTATCTTAAAAGTGAATCAAAATAAGCTCATTAACAGAGTCGATTTAAGTAATGTGGAGTATATTTAGTGCCAAGCACAAATATACCTTACAATTCATGGTTTGCTTTTTTTTATATCACACTTGTTCCGTGCTTATACCTCCCTCTAAAAAAATTGACGAATTACTCACCTAATTTTTCATACAGTGTTCTGGTTTATAAATATATTAAATTTCTGCTGTTTTATAAATAAATCAAATTACAATACTATTGTTGATGAAAAAGAATAATTAAAATCGTAGATGATTATAATTAAAATACTATTGAGGAGAAATTTCTCAGCGGTCATTATGGTTGGTGTCATGTAACAATTGCCAAGGTCACCAGCATTATGAAAAGACGAGCTGGGTTATATGTAAGAGTAGGAATTGTGGGAATAACAGGAAGGAGGGAGAAAAAGCCGGCACCAACGTTAGCCTCATCTTACAGAAATACGATATGGGGTCACGTGTTAACGTCCCATCCGACTGACGGAGTACTGCAATTGCATTGCTTTCCAAACGACACTCAAGCAGAAATAGGAACGCCCTTGAAAATCCCCCACCACAGCGATTCGTCCTCGATTCCTTGAGCCAGTAATATCGCCATCATACCAATTTAATCCTCAGAGATGCACCTACAGTAATATGCGACAGATTATTTTAGTATTAGAAATAAGAAATCGATTTAACCAAAAAAAAGTTTTATAGACCTGAAAATGAGTCGCTCTAATTTACGTATTCAAGCACAAAACATTCTATAAATCAATCATAGCACTATTATTAAAGACTGAATGTCTACTCTTTTAGCTCCCCTACTCATTACTTACCCTAGATTCCCTTTTCTATCCTGAATTTCGATCATTTCTCCCTCAAAGAAAATGAAGAATGGGGTCCGAGAAGTTACCCCACCAGTTACCAATTCCGCCAAGTCGTCCCCTGTATATCCCCGTTCCACGCATCTATTAATCTCAACTTAAATTACCTCGCACTTGTATCACTGCCCACTCCTTGATAGTCGACATCCTTGTAGAATTCTTTTCCTCCCTCCTCCCCTGCCCGGCATCCAACGCTTCACCCGAACATCTTCCGCTCAAGCCCCGCTACACCCTCGCCAGGAAGTAACCACCCCAATCCTCCTCCCCACGCTCCCTCTCCTTTCTCCCTCCCGAGGGTCCATTCTTCCCCCACACCCACGCCCGTTCCCCCGATCCGGGAGCGGCGAAGATTTTCCCCTCCCAATCACCTCCCCAGCAGTGCTGTCTCCGTCGACTCCCCACTCCCTCTTCTCCATCGGAGGCCCGTCTCTCCCACTCCACATTGCTCCCAAACTTTAGGAGAGAGTAGGAGAGGGAGCGGACGAAGGAGAAAAAGGAAACGTCTATACGATGGGTTGGTGGAAGAGAAGGGGGAGTACAGAGGGTGGGTTTAAAATGAAAAGGATAAGAAAGCATAAACCTTTCCGATTCCACCCTTTAAATAGAACCGGAGACGTGTGTTGGTAGTGAGGGGGGGAATAGAGGTCGGGAGAGGCATAAGGAGGTCGTCGAGCGAGGCGAGAGGGAGTAGGGGGTAGCGAGTGGCAGAAGGGAAGGAAAACTGTGGGGGCAAGGAGAGCTGACATGGTGCAACCAAAGAGCATCTTAAGAAAAAAGACAATTGAGAACGGAACGGGGCGTTCGTGTCCTGCCCGCCGAATCGCATTGTTTCGCTCGAACCCTGTTCAAAACTTAACCCTTTGTTGTAAACCCCTTCTCTCACTGCCCCTCCCCTCCCCCAAGGCTCCTCCTTCCCTCGTTCCGCCTACCTCTCCGCACCCCACACCTCCCAAGCATCTCCCACACCCGCCTCCCTTCCGTAGCGTCGGCAAACCTTTTTTTTCCACCCCGGGGGCACCTCGTGTCATTTTCTCCCTACCAGAGTTTCAAGACCTCGGCTTTCTTCTTCTCACCCACTCCTCCTGTTTCCTTCAACCCCACCCCTCTACCCGCTCCGTCACCGTACAACCATCCGCCTCCTTCACCTTAAGGCTCCTCGAGTTTATTACCCCAGAATTTCTCTCGTTATCCTCCTCCGGGGGGGAAAGAGAGAGAGAGAGGGGGGGGGGGAGAGAGAGAAGGCAGGACGCGCGCGCGTGCTCTTGTTCCAGAGCGGAGAGGGAGGACGGAGGGTAGGCGGATCCTCTTCTGCGGAATTATTCCGTTTCCTTCCTTCCTTCCCTTCCGACTCATGCAAATCTCCGCCATCCCGCTGCGTGCGTAGTTTGCCTCTACTGGCGGAACTCCTCATCCCAGCAACGTTTAAACTCTCGGACAAAGTCTAGCGCGAAAGCAAAATTTTTTTTTCTTTGTGACTCGATTCCCACACTCTGAGACTCACCCACAGGCCTCAATACCCAATCCCCCTCCCACCATTTGCACATACTTATCCTTTTCTTCGCAAGAGCCATGTCCTCGCTGCAGAAATTTCAAATTCGCCCCGATTCGCATGCGCTCAAAAATCATGCGACGGGTTGCGTATTTCTCTCGTTCCACGCCCGCGAAATATTATTCCATCCTCATTTCACCCAGCCCCCTTCATCTCTCTCCACGTTTCCCCTACCCCCCGCACCTCTCCTCTCCCCTTGCCGGGCGAACGGAAGGGGGGGTGGTGAATAGAAGAGATGAGAGATAAAAGACCTAGGCCAAAGTAATCGAGCGTGGAGAACAAAGGAGTGCAAAAGAAATTGGATTTCTTTCGTCGGGAGAGGATGGAGGGGTTGACGACCTCTTCAAAATTCTCCACTTGCTATCTCTCCCCCTATCATTCTCTCTCTTCCTGACTCTCTCTCTCCTTTCTCTCACTGTCCATAAAACGGTCGCCGGTCTGAAACAAAGAAAAGGGAAGGCCATCGCCAAGTCTGTAACAGAGCAACGCAACGCGCTGCTCGAAATTTGTCTGCGTTGTTGGCTCTTAGAGGATGTTTTTTCCTCTCTTCCCACCCCCACCCTCTCATGCCGATGAAATGGACACACAAAGGGCAAAAATTAAGCGGAAGAAATCATTTTTCCGTCTTTCTCAAAGGAAGTGATTGTGACTTTTGTGTGAGTTTTATAAAACTATTAGCGACCAATGCAATGACCCCGAACCATGACCTTATTTCTTAAGTTTTCCTTTTTTTTGTCACCATCGAGGGAAGCGTGGGCAACGGCTATGCCAAGAGAGATGCCGTTGGATTAGATTATTTTTTGTACCAATGTCTCAAATCGAAAAGAAAAATAGAACCGACCAACTTCCAATAAAGTCTCTTTGAAGCTCAAATAATGGCTCTGAATAAATGCTCTCTGAAGCGACAAATTCATTTCATTGAATCACTAGGATTGTTTTTCTCTAGAAGTGGAATTTATTATATGTACCATTGGCATTTCATAAGTTTACGCTGTTTTCAAACTTGAAAGTGTCTGAAAATTTTCCATCGGAGTCACTATTCTAGGGCAGCAAAAACAGCTGTCATTAAGCAGGAATGATGAGAAAATCAAAAGATATCCGTAAATGATTCGGCGCGATGATTCAGCCCATTTCATTCAAGCAAGAACACTAGAATGAAATATATTTTCACAACATATAAAAAACGTTGCTTCAGCAATTTTGTGAGTTTTTATTCATCTTGCCAAGAAATATTCACTTGTGCTGAAAAGATCTTACAGTTAAATATGTATTCAGCGTGCTCATAAAAAATATTCTGCTAGTAATTACAATGAGCAAACCCTACAGAGAAATATTTCTAAGGTAGAGATTCTTGATCTCAGGTGAAAATATTTTTGCCCTCTTCGCTCTCTTTCTTAAAATATATGTTTTGATTATATAATTTGAGTGAATTGCTTTTTATTTGGAGAAATGTGAGTGACAGTCTCATTTTAGACATGTTCCTTGACTGTCACATCGCATGACCTTTTTACCTTCACATGCTCTCACGTTACAAAATCCTGTTTGTCCAAATTTTCTTGACTAAAACATATAGTCCTTTCCTAAAACGAGAGTGTTTTCTAATAAAAGACTTACTTTCCGATTCTTATTTACTCGTTCATTGTTTCACTAATTGTCTAAGTCCTTTGGTCATACATTTATTCCGAGGACACATTTAAGGAACCTTATTTTTTAACGATATATTTAGATAACCTCTCAATGTACGAGAGTCATCGCTCTTTGAAGTGTAAAGACTAATTTTATTTTTATGACTCTACTTTTTTCTACTATTTTCCGTAAATAATTTGTAAAAATTATCTCCAAAATAGACCTTGACTCATTCTTTGCATCGAAAAATGAAGGCGCTTGAATGTGTCAAAGTTTGGAGAGCAACCTCGAGGGAGAAGTTCCTTGATTCGATCTCTGCTTCTCCGCCCCCCATTGATCACTTTCCAAGAAAATTAAGACTCCACCCCACTAACCGAATTAACATAATTGGCAAAAACCGTGAGAAAACTTTACATTCACTTGTGGAGAATTAATATAATGAAGAAACTTGGGCGTAAAACATTAGTTTGCCAATCAAAACTCCAAATAATAATATTGAACTTTTTATCACGTTAGTTCTCGGTTTATGTGCGTGAAGCTAAGTTATTTTTGTTAATAATATGTTTTTATAAAGTTAAGATATCTGTTTCTCATAAATAACGAAATATCCTGCATTAAAAGTCATTTAAAAATATTTTGAAGTAAATATTTCCAATGAATAAATTGTCAAAAGCGATTGCTGCAAGATACAATTAAATTTTTCTGTTACGGGATACCTGATAAAGCAGTTATAAGGATACAGGGTCAGAGAGGATAGTTGTCTCATCAACTTCCGAAGTCCGACCGACGAGCATCACCGAGAACCGCTAACTTTCAACGTAAATTGGGAGGGGAAGAGTTGGCCTAGCCAGAGTCGAGGATGATTACAATGTCTCAGTAACCTCACTGCTTACGCCGAGCATGACGGCATTTGTTGGGAAAAATTAAGCATACCGTCCCAAAGAAAGTTTTTCCCAATCCACATTATCTAACACCTCTTTCTCTACACTCCATTGACTTCTCCCATATTCCTGTCCACGGTCATCAACCCCTGCAAAACGTTCAGCTCTCTTATTGTTTTCATATGATCTTCTCCCGCCCTACAGCTCCTTCTCTCCGTAAAAGTAACGGTGTACAACCCTCCCAGGAGCTTCCATCCCATCTTAAATGTGTTCTATTTTATATGTCGATATGTAACTGAAACTGGTAATTTAAATTTCACACCAAAATAATGCCTTCGCATGGGTATTTGCGGGAAACTGATACGTCCACCACAAAAGATATACTATTGTATAAAAATTTAATTGATATTATATACTTACAAAATTACCTTTCCAGAAATTTTAGATGTTGTCTAATAAATAACCGAAAATATGCTTTTGTCTCCATAAAATCACTACGGATCCCTGGTTATACAGTAAATATTGCCCACAATTTTGCATAACAAATTGTAAAAAATATAAAATTTTATCTATTCAACTATAAAATTAATAAAAAAACTAAAAGGCCCGTGGGGCCTTTTCATATATTAAAACTAATATATTCACGGTATCACAGGCCAAATGAGGAGGGATGTAGGGCAGAAGAGCTACCAGGGCATAAGTATGGGACAGGTATTTTGAATGGAACAGGAAAGAATGGCGGGCTTAAGTCAACTATTATTTGGATTGAAGGACTGATAATTAAAAAAAATACTAAAACATGAAGAAATGCCGTCAAGCGTCAATCTTAGCGAATGCACGACAGACTTTAAAATTTTAAATGCCACTGCTTTTTATTGAAATTTCTATTATCTATTTACTTACTTCATAACAATAGGGAACCACATCTTAAAAAGTGTCAGTAATTTAATGAATGAGTCTTAGATGTCAGCAAGGATTAATTAACAGGGTGTACCGTAGCTTTACTGTCGATAAGTTTTCGTTCATTTCGTGGGTTCAAGAGTATCAGCATCATTTGCCCTTCCAGCTGTATCACACAGGCTACGTTACTAATCGAAATTAAACATAGAAAATGACATGACTAAAAAATGTTCCTATTCAGCATGCAATTTATTATTCAGCACTTGTGTAATAACAAACGGCGGCGTGATAGTCCAGCAACCACGGACTCGAGCGTCGTCGGTTTATATCTGGGTGATACCTCTCGATTCTCCCAGATAAACCCAAGCCCTGTGATTTTCTGGGTACCTAACCACAGGTGGCAAAAGGAAAGGATCTGGCTCCCACCCCAACTCATGCATGAATTTCACACACCGTCGGGCTTAGTATGAACTGAGCTTTAACCTGATCTATCAAACCGACCTACCGGTATATAACTCTAGTTTAGTCTGGTTTTGGATACAGCATAAAGCGTTTTATCGCACTCATTTCATGAAATAACCGCCACGACAAGAGTGATCATAACATAAAGTTAGTAGACTGCATTTAATCTAAAGCAAGGGCAAGGGCCTTGGATGGACGTAAAATAAACACATTTCCTTTGACCGTGAGATCATGTACTGAGCTCGACAGCTGGACGGACATTCAATCCGAATGGGTCGATTCTTAAGCTGTAAAATAAAATTTTTACAAAGAAGCTCATGTTCTCGTTCTTGGATGCCTCCAGACCACAAGATGAGGATAGAGCAAGAAAGGAATAAGGAGATATGGAGATGAATGTAGAACTCCATACCTTCCAACACCCTACTCACCTTAAGAAGGACTTTTATGCACACATTTAATGTTATGGTTGAATTTCAAATTCCAGACAACCCTTGAGAAAATTTTTCGGAGAATAGTTTTGGATGAGTAAAAGTAATGTCGGTATTTGACTCGAATATTTCTTTAATTTACAAGTTCTTCGATTCATCCAATATTCTGATGATATTTCATTTCATAAGCAAGGAGGTTTAACGTTCAGGACATATTCAAATAAAATAATAATGCCTAATATTTGGGTTAGGGGGATACAGCTCGAATCGAATAATGATACGAGTTCCTAAAACATGATAATGACCTCAATTTTGACTAAAGGGACCTTTTAGAGGATAGGTGAAAGGTTTTTGCTCTTCTAATTTCTTCTACGACGCAAAATATCATACAAGTACAAAAACCTAATACCATCCTAGGACTGACAGGAGATTGTGACATAGAGAGTTAGTAGTAATAGGTATCCTTTATTTACATACTTTTGCGTAAATGTTAATGGTCGGCAAAAGGAATAGAGGTTTTTTTTTAGGACTTTGGGAATACTTAACCCTGATGACGAATTAAAAGATTTAAGATAAAAGTATACAAAAATGTATACTACTGCTTTAAACTATTACTGAAGTTTTTTTTCTTCGTGGTCGAATGAACCTATATATGTTTTTTAATCCTAATAGTTACCTGCATTAAAAGCAAGCTCCAATGCCTTAAACCGGATTTCCCAAACATTTCAGACCCAGAGTCGGTTATTTTAGTAATAATAATATTTTGTAGCTCAACATAGTATGTAAACTAAATACAAAAAATTCCCATCGGACCATTCGAACGAACTAGCGCGCAAAATATGCATAAGAGTCCATTTAGTTTGTAGCAGTTGCATATTTTCAAGTAGTAGAATACCGATATTTTAATACTTCGTGAGTACGAAATTGTTTTCAAAGGCCGCAGATTATACTTTGGAAAAAGCCTCAATAAACCTATAATGCAGTCAGCTTGCCTTTTTTGTGTATAAAAGGCTCCCATTTTCTTCTTTCTCCATTCCCCGTCATACTTTTTTCAGATAATATCAATGTTTTACTAAACCAGTGGATATTCTCCGAACTTAATCTAACCCATTTAGTAATATTTTACCGATAAACTCAAAGCGTCTGTCGTATATTTTAAAGGCGTTCATAAATGTGGAGTATTAGTCCTCAATGTTTTAACCTAGTTTTATAATACCCGGCTAATTCAGCAATGTTTTACGATGTACTTGATTGATGAGGGCGAAATATTGGTTATAAATTGATCTTATTTGACGATGCACCAAAGCCAGTGTAGAGTATCTTCGGAGTTTTGGAAGTTATGCACTGAAATGAGACTCTTTAGTAATAGTATCGGTCACCAGGTAACCGTATTTAGTCATGGATGATGCAAAGAGACCTACCCTGAAAACAGTTCATTGACAGCAGAACTGGATTTCAGCCAAGTTGGGTCCTGTTAAATGTCATGGATGAAACAATTTGGTACTGCACAGGGCATGTACGATGTGGGTTGGGGGTAATGCCTCTGTAAATGGAATTTTCAGATTGCTTTAATTTTTTAATAACAGTGGATTAGGAAAGTGTACTAGTGCGTGCTCATTTGCTGTTAAATATATTTCGGTGGCTGTGCTAGTGAATGACGTCCAGTTTGAAAGAATCGATGTTTTTTTAATGTTGTTAATTCGTCAAAAGTGAAGAAATGATCTGTTTCATGATAATGGCGAGCGACCACGTACTGTCTCTTTTCACTGTCGTCGGAAGTGTTTAGTGAATATGCAAAGAATTTGACCGTTGTGCAATGCAGAAAGTGCTCTGAAAGTGTGGTGTGTGCTGTCCTTGCCTGAGGAATTTCCATTTACAAGTGTACCTGATTCTGCCCAAAGCAGTCCAATCCAAAGCAAAGACTGAGGGCATGTACAAACTTTTCTCGAGATATGACCACTTGCAGTTAAATAATGACACCTCGTCCAAAGGTAAAGGCTTCACTTTTTCTTTATTTTTTTGAAAACGCATGTGATATCTCTTTTTGCAATAAATGTTAAATCGCTAATAATAATTTACTTGAAAGTGTTGGTACGAAAATTTTTAAATACCGATTTTTTCATATTTTTCTTTAATAATAGCGGACATCCCTGACTTCGTCGATCCTATTTATCCTCACAGCTGTAACTGGATATAATTCGTATTTTAGGCGTATTTATGTTCGTGGGCAGTTTCTTCATTTCGGAATCGTCCGTGAGAACGTAACTGCTTTTTTGTGAATTTTCAGATGCTTTCGACAAATGCGATTCGATTTTACCTGGAATAATTAACACTGTATTCGAAAAAAACTAACTTAAGCACTGTAAGAGTTAAATTTTAAATAAATAAATCGAGACCATCGAATGCCTCGTTAGCAGTTTAAGATGTGTGTAATCATAACCTTCTTTGGAGTTGTTCATCAGCATACATTGGGCTCTTGAGCATGTGGTTGAATTATTTGTCACCGAACTCCCTGGGTCTCACCGCCTTGGTTTACGTAAGCATAAGACACCTCTTTGCTAGGCCATCCAGACTTCGATCTCTTCTTTCCTACCGATCTTCCAGCCTGCCGGTAGAAGTCCTCAAGCTGCGTGCAATGGCGGTTCCATTAGAATAATTATTGTACTTATAAAGTTAGCTAAAAAATCTCGGTTAAGGGGAATGATTTTTACACCCTGAAATTGTTGCATAGTTCTGAGACCTTTCATATCTAGCCATTCTTTATTTCTCGACGTGTTTAAGCAATTTTACTTATTGAAGTCATGCATGTTCGTCCAATGTTATAAGGAATGTAATAATTCAAAATATTTGGTAAAACATTTATCTCTCTCATTATTAAATTTTCATGCGATAAAAAATGTTATATTTTACGGCATTAAAACTATTTTTCGTGTGAATCGACTGTGCTTCTGTGTTTAATTATTTGTTATCCGTCATTTAAATACTTTACCGGGTAAAGCATGAAAACTTTTATTCCATTTACAAGCTAAAAGGCTCAAAAAATTTGTTAGTTTCTTCTCCATTTGAAATAGAGCCAAGCAAATAATGAATCCCAGATGGTGTGTTTTATTATAGATATTTAATTTTTTTTTAATTTTGCCAGTCCCAGTGGCGGCGGGGTAATGTCTTCGTCTGTAAATTCAAACATTATTGTTAATAGTCCGATGTAAAGGCCAAAAAGGGTTGTTTTCGGATCAGTGATAAATAAATTAAGTATAACATTACAAATACGTTTTTCTCCTAAGCATGATTTTGATTATATCAGATATATATTATATTATATTATATTATATTATATTATATTATATTATATTATATTATATTATATTATATTATATTATATTATATTATATTATATTATATTATATTATATTATATTATATTATATTATATTATATTATATTATATTATATTATATTATATTATATTATATTATATTATATTATATTATATTATATTATATTATATTATATTATATTATATTATATTATATTATATTATATTATATTATATTATATTATATTATATTATATTATATTATATTATATTATATTATATTATATTATATTATATTATTATATTATTATATATATATATATATAGAAAGATGTTTTGATTATAAATTGACGATGCATAAATACGATGTTACAGCATAATTACTTCGTTTCGTTATGCATCAGGCGTACTAACACTAAAGAAAACGAATAATTGGTTTCATTTGGAATCAAGCGTTCCCACAAAAATCATTCGCCTTGACCGGGATTGATCCCGGTCAAGGCGAAGGATTTTCACACTCTGAAATTGTTGCATTGTTATCCATATTAGCGGATGACTCCATCCAAGGTTACTGCTGCGGCATCTCCCTCAGTTTTTTGTAATTCCCTCCATTGTTGAAATATGTCAGTATTTCAAATAAGTAGATTTCAATCTCCATATTCAATACAAAAATTTCAACTGGGATAACAGTTTTGTCCATTTCCAAAACTTCATCCCCCAAAAGGTTCTAAAAACCAGCACTGGCATTCATTTAGCGCAAGTTCCCAGTTGAATACGAGATCGAGCCAGAGTACCATTATATTCTCACTGCTCTCGAACCCATACAACCTTCCATCTCCCACTCCCACCATTCTTCCTCCAACCCGGAGATCGTAAATGGGATAAGGGAGAGAGATAGAGGACAGGAAGAAGGAGTTCCGAGCACTCACTCAATCCCGCCCTGTTTCCCTTCTCTTCTTCCCGGAGGAAGAATAGTGAGGACTCGGGAAGGTCGGGAGACAGAGGAAGGGGGAGGAGGAGGATGGAGGTGGGTCCTAAAGGGGGTGGACGGCCCGGAGCTGAATGACGGGAGATAAAAATTGGGAGGAGCGAACGATTTGGGGCAGAATAGAAAAATAGCAGGCGAAGGGGTTGGTGGACGACGGTGTCAAAGGGAAGGGCGGGGACGGGGTTAGGGAGGGTTGGAAGAGGCGATCCGGGGGCGGTGTTAAATAGAGGACGACGCGAGCCACGGGGAGATGATCGGAGGAGACGGAGGGACGGAGAGAGAGGGGTGGCTCAGGTGTTCCCCCTTGGCGCGAGGGCACAGAAAGGGCAGGGGCAGGATGTGAATGTGTCTCCCCAGATGGAGATTGGAGGAGAAAGGGAAGGTGGCCACCACCGGCGGCGGCGTGCACCGAGGGAAGTAGGAGATTAAGGACAGCGGGGGGGCTTTAGAGGGGGGGCAGGTTTTGTGTCGTCTCGAGGGAGGGGAGGGGGGGCTCAAAGGGAGCAGGGAAGGAAGGAGGAGGATACGAGGTTTCCCATGCAGCCATAATAGTGTGCCTTTGGGAGGCGGAGAAATGGGAGTGAGGTGAGAGGGGTTTGGGGGGGGGGAGAGGATGCGTGGACCCCCGTTGTTGCACTTCCCACCGTCCCTCTTATTCCTCAATCCCCCTTCTCCTTTGCCCATGCCTTGCTCGAAACTCTCTCCTCTCACCCCGACCTCTTATACCAACCGACTCCACCAGCTTATCCTAATTTATTTGATGGGTTATGTATAAAAAGGACCGAAACTCACTCCCTATTTAGTCCTGCGGAGCTACTATTTTTATTTCCTTCCTCCCCCCTCTTCAACCTCCCCCATCCACCTCGTCCTCCCGGTTTCGGAAGTGGGGAGTTGGATAGGGTAAGAGAGGAGAGGGGACGAGGGTGAAAAGAATGGCAGGAAAAGAGAGAGAGAGGTAGAGAGGCGGGCAGTATTTCACGTTTTTAAGAAAACGTCCTCTCAATCAAGCTTAAAAAAAATAAATGCGAAAAAATTTATTCGCCTCCCGCTACCGCGTTGGAAGCATTTCCTTTCATATATATGTATAAAAATATTTTTTTTACCTCCGATCGCTTTCTCGAGAGTTCTCCTTCCTTCCCTCCCTCGGTCCTCCCTCTGAGACCTTGTCGTCGTCTTCCCTCCCGCTTCCATTTGTGTGCGCTCTCATGAGCGTGTGTGCGTGTGTCGCAAGCGCAAGGAGAGTTTTCGGTGCGACAGCCGACACTGTTCCGCTGGAATTTATTTCGGGGGAAACCGGTTCCTTTTGTGCGTGCGCACATGGGTGCGTGCCTACACATTTATCCAAAGGGGTGGTGGCGCTGTAGTGGACAGACGTACGTATAGGTAGGTGGGCAGGTAGGAGTGAGTAAGTTGGTTTTTTTACGCAGTTACGTCCCCTTTCTGCCGGGACTTGGGATCTCCTCCTCCTTTACCTTAGAGGATCGTAAAGTTTGTTCCAACGTCAAACTAGTAAATGGGAGTGGGATGGGTCGAGATGATCGAAATTATCGGAATTCCTTGGAATGAGGAGCATGGCTCTTTTTCTTAATTTATTCGCTCCTCGAACGCATCGGAGAAATTCCCTCTTACTTTTTCGGGGAGAATGGAGCGGGTTCGGAAATATCAGGTGTGGAAGGGGTAGAGTGAGGTGGGGATTGGGGGAGGGGAGGGGGCGAAGAATATGGAGAATTATTTGGATGATAAATCAAAGCAATTTAAAGATTGGTTCGAGTTATTTCTTTTCCAACTACACGGGCCCACTACCGCACTCAATATACGTCGCTGTGCACGGAGGAGATAGAGATCGCCGAAAGGAATTTTAAAATACGCGCTTCCGCCCGTTGCTCATTTATTTATCTCACGTGCTCATCGGGGCGGCAGATTTCCTTAATAGATGCTTTCATAAATTATTTTTGCTGTTAATGGGTCCACTGTAATATAATGGCAGTCGTTGCAAGATCCACTATCTCCGATTCTTTAAATATATTATTCGAAAAATTTATCATCTGATTCAAATAATTTCCTTTGGTTTTTTCACAGAATTTCACCCAACACAACACGCTTTAGTATCCCTAACCGTAATAAAATACAAAGTAAGCCCGAATTCGTTTAGAAAAATGCGTTAAATGAAAAACTTGGTTCAGTGTGCTCGCTGAGAAACATGCTAATGAGATACCTTTATGATTCAGCAATTTTGAACATTGATTCACTTTAGTAGGCAGGGGTTCATCCACAATTTACATAGTCAGGTCTCTTTTTCATCAAGCAAGCAGGAGAGAATTTAACGTAGTAAGCGAGAATCATCTAAGTGCTAGTCGGTCGTAGGTTTCATTTAGACGAATCAGTGTTCTTCGACATCGCATCTTTGAGAGTAGACGAAATTTTACCGCTTAATTTCGCTCGTCGGAAGCGACGGAACATTTAAGAATCTAAGTACGAACGTGAACGCCAAGTCTTTCGGCTTGACACGAAATGTGCGATCATCACCGATGATCACACGAGTTGTAGAAGATAAAGACTTTCGTTCATGAAACACATCTGGATAATGAAAAGGATTTACGGTGTAAAACTTAACTTCCACCCGACGAAGTTAACCCAACTTCTTCCCTAGAAAAAAGCGCTTGATCTTAAACATTCGTGAAGAGACATGAGCAAAAAGGAACGCCATGCACCTATTATTACAAATTGCAGCGCTTCTCCATCACTTTATTTGTCTGAGTTTTCCTCTTTGACATTCTTTGAAGGAATTTTTACCAGGAATAATTCAAGAGGAGAAATATTGTATTCAAAATTCAGTATATTTTGTTCAACGTATTTACGTGAGGAGGTGAATGAAAACTGATTATAAATGGTTTGTTTCATCATTCAGTGCAAACAAACGTTTCCTGAGAATGTCGTCTGGAACAAAGTCAATTTTTCAGAATGAATAACGCAATTTCGTCATGAAATGATAATGCATTATTGCAGTGATTGGGCGATATACTGGAATTATAGGTATCTAAAGAATGAAACCGCCTACCTAGTATATTTGACTAACATAGGATGGCCAGAATAAAATAAGGATGTATTCTTATGCTTGCAATAATAAAACAAGGTTGTAATTTTGTATAAACTACATTTCTCCTCGCCACATGCGCTTGCAGAGGCTTTCGGGATGTAATGCAAATGTTGACACTCTCTGCCACCCTGAGAGCGTTTTACAGGGGTGTATTGGTTAGGTCGTGCATAGAATTACTTTTTGGAAATTAACTCACGAGAAACGGAAGAACCTTTGAAATAATTTTGTTCGTATTTATTTCTGTCCGCGCTATATTAGTTAAGCACCATTCATAAAAATATAAATCAATTTAAATTTTTACGTCAACACAAAAATAAATTTATTATTTCTACTTATAGAGCCTTGTCAAATTGTCACTCTAGAAAAAAACGTGTAAATCCTGAATCACACCTTGAAAATAAGAATATCAAGTCGTTTCACCCGATTTTTATTACTTTTACGACCACATAAAAAGTTGATATTCACGCATTCATATAAATGTGGATAAAAAACATAACTCTTTCAAACTAACTTGTAATTTAAAGATTCAATCCGACAACGTAATTCATAAGTGAATTACGTATACATTCACGTCTTTTATGATATGTATGATCAATTCCGAAAATGAATGGCATAAGATTATCATACCCAAGATAAATAGAGCCATTGCTAAATAGACTGTACAAACAGTCTCGAGTAAAAAGAATTAAAAAATATGAAATTAAAACAATTTACTTTTCAAACTAGATATTGAAAGATTGACCGGCATGAACACTGATAACTGACAAGGGTGAAGTTTATATTTGCTTAGCGAACGTTCATTTTTTGGATCACCTTTTTTATATAGCAATCAACAAAAATTTATTCAATTCAAATGTTGGACAGTGTTATGGCCACATATTATATCAAGATTATATCCATATCCTGAGGCATGAAATCTTACTGACGTTCATAATTGAAGGAAACATTGAAGTGAACTTTTACAGATGATAGTCTTGGATGAGTTACAAGAAACCTCGCCCACACACACAAACGATCACCCGTATCCACACGACCTGGAGGCGGATTACTTAAAAGCTTTAACATATCCATTATTGTATCCATGTTGTATCCATGATGTAGATGGGCATGTAGGTCTCTGAAATTAGGAATCATAAACCCGAAGTTCGGTTTGATAGTTGAGGGTGGACTTAACGCAATACTAAGTCCAACAGCGTATGAGAATCACATCAGGTTAGGGGGGGGGGAATTCTTTTCCTATCCCGCCTATGGTTTCCCAGAAAGATCTGGTACCCGAAAAATTACACCTTTAAGGTAGATCTGAGGGTTCGCAGTGAAGCTTGCCTTGGAATCGAATCCGCGCCCTTCGATCAGTACGCTCTACCCGACATTTAAGCATTTATGTATAAATATTCACTTGATGCTTGGTGCCCTAATACTCCCCTGTTATGGCTTGCAAAGTATTGTGCAAATATAGATGAAATTCGTCGGAGAATATGCCAATGTGAACATAAAGAAGCGTGTAATCATATAACTAATTAGTGATAAATACTCAAATATTATGCAATGCAAATATCTATTTCCCACCTCTTCAACCATACTCTCGTAGTGATCGAAAGCGCACTCCATTTCTCCATCAAACCAGAAAACAAACTATAAATATTTCTGAAGAAAAATCTCTCTGAAACTTCCTTTTAATCCATTGTCACAAACCAATTTACTGCAATATAAAAAGACATTCCAAATTCCTCTAATATCGAAGTAGCGCGTCTCTACACATAGTATTAAATGGTAGTTATTCTACTAGCACCACCCATCACTTTCCTCACTGTGATCGATACGTTTCAGGGAAAATAGGTGCGAGAAGAGTTATTCAAAATTAGTCCCTTCATTTTTTCGTACGACGAACAAAAACTTTTCTCTCGGAGCACCACGGTACCCTTCTTTCCGCTTAACTCTATCAGAAACCTCGCTTAATCAATTTAACAGTTAGGAAGTAGGCACCTCCCGCTTCATCAAAGCATTGATTTCCTTTAATATATTCTTTTCTTTTAAGATCCAGGCACCTCACTCACTTTGCCCTCACTTTCGTTCCTTTAACACGCTTCCTTTAACTTTCCCTTTTCTTTGGTGAGTTCGGGGAAGAATCCCTGTGATCTCCCCCGCGATCACCACCAGTTGGCTCTGATTGTTCCCCTCTCCCTTCAAGGCCAAATGAAAGTATATTTCCTCTCTTGCTTATTAATAGCTCTATAGCTACGTCTTTTTTTCGGTCGAGGTTTATTGGTACTTGTCTGGCACCGCCGCAATTGACTGTTATGCGGATGAAAAGAAATTTATAAAGATGAGCATCATTAAAATATACCGTCTTCTCTCCTTTTATTAAACTGCATGGACAATGGATTAGGTTAAAGAAGACTGTTAATGGTGGAAGATAAAACACAATGTGAATTCTTACTTTGAAATGAACTTTTTTCAATGTTACTCAAATCTATGAACAAATAATGCAAAGAATGAATTTATCAACAGTGCGTTAATTAAGATGCAATAAAAAGTGTTTTTGATCACCCTATGATTCTTTTTATTGTGGTGTCTTGATATTTTTACATAATATTCCATGAAAACCACTTTTTAAAAAGTAATTTCTTACCATTAAGTAATATAAAATGCAATCACTAAAATTCGTAATTTTGAACACTTTCTCCTTAAAATAGTGAGTTTACATATGTATAACACACATCAAGATGTACATAATACTCCGCAAGCCGCCGCAGGGGTATGTGCAGGGGATGTTAAGTCACCAGCCTTGCATTCACCATCACAACCATTACACTACATAAATATCAGTTTGATCATGGAAGAAAGTTAATCACCCGACAGAAGGTACAAGGATATTCATAAACAGGATGTATTATAATCATGCGGGAGGACTGTTAAAATCATAGGTCGATTTAAAATTTATGCAGGACATAGACAAAAAATATGTAAACTACCAGTACTAATTATCCCTTTTTCACCCACGATCATACATATATTTTTATCTCTCAAGTTACGAGAAAAAAATTAACTTTTAAATCCATCCGTTCTACAAGATGGCAATAATAATATGACTAACCCCGCGCTGTGGGTTAGTGTATCCTACGCGCTACCTTGTGCGAAGCCTCATTTGTATAGTGTACTCCCGAGCGATTTAGAATTAAGAGAAATGTTATCTTTAACTGGCTAGGCCTCGTTTAGAATATGCTGCAATTATATGGAATTCACTTGAAGTTGAATTAATTGCCGAATAGAATCGCGTGCAGCGTAGAGGAGCTAGATTTGTAAAACGTTGTTATGAAAAACTTAGTAGCGTATCCAAAATATTAGAGAATCTTAGGTTAGGAATCACCCATGGAGCAAAGGTTACATTGCAAACTAGTATATAGTAGTTATAGTAGCTATAGTATAGTAGTACATAGTATATTGGAAGGAGGTCTCTTTAGCAGTTATGTTGAAAATGTAATATTACTCCCATCGTACTACGGTAGGAGAGATCATGTCAATAAAATTAGAGAAACCAAGATTAGAACAGATAGATTTAATATGTCATTTTTTCCACAAGCAATAATGGATCAGAAGAACATTGTCCGACCCCGGTAGGGTCATATTCGGGTCAAAATTAGTCTGGTGTGTTCACCCCCTGCCATATACCCTAGCGGTGGCTTGCAGGGTACTAAAATAAATAAATCGAAGAGGCTTCCGACACGTGAAACTTAACTGAATCCATTTAATAATATGTTTTTGAGCTTCCCTCTCAAGTTGATAAAACAGGATAAAACAACTACTGTCAGAAAGCACCCGTACTGATTCACGTTGTAAATCATTTTCACCAACAAGTTTCAACATTTTACCTCGATTAATTCAAAATATATAAAAATTTCTGAAAATAAAAGGTTGAAATTGGTTGAAAAAAGATATTTTCAGATGGACCAAACAAGTTATGGACTCGTCAATGAGTTAACCATCCTGGGAACTTTCACCAAAAAAAAAGATTCCACACAAATTCACTCCGACATTACTGCGTCATGTAAATTGTGTTTTCCGCAACAATAAATTTTTTTACTATAATCTATGATTTTATGCCAAAAAATACGCTAAAATTACTTAAACCACAGTTATAAACGGTTAAGGTAGGTCACATTATCATTATAATTTTTCCATCGTTGGACGCCTGGTCCTAAGGCGGATACCCGTTTTTTTGGATCTCCTAGACATGTAATACAAATTATGACGATTTGTTCCAAAAACGGCACTATCTGCTTTAAAAATATGATGAGCAGCTACCAAAAACTTCCATTGCCAAATAAGATATCCCATAGATTTCTAAAATATGTATCGTTTAGAGTAGGTTTTGGATGGACCCATACTATACAATAGTACAAGAATTCATTCCTATTCATCTCATAACAAAACGCAATATAACATTTAAAACCACTATAAACCTTCTTCAATTCCTCATGAAAATGACATTGCTTCATCCTTATCCCAACAGAACTATGCGATTCCGATCCCTTTCTTGCTTGCCTCGCTAGCATCACCTCCTGCTTAACACCCTCTGCGTGCTGATCCACCAGTTCTGCCCTTATTTCACGATGCTCTTCCAGGCGTCCCCACCTCTTCCAATCGATGAAACACTTCTTCCTTCGCAACACACTCATTGCTACTTATTCCCAGCATTCGCCGGCTATTTTCGGCACACAGAAAAGTTCACACTATAACAACTAGGAAACTTACTCGTAAATCAACATCCCACTACCATGTTTCAATAATTACTCATTCAATTTTAATAATTAAATCTAAACGAGGACGAGAGTATTTGTATTTGTACCGTACATTTTTGATTTCAGATATAAGAACTTGATTATATGGAATATAATTTATGTCTCCCCATATTTATGTTTTTTTTTTATTTTTTTACATTGGTGATTTCGTTTCGTAAACCATTGGGATGAAAAAATATTTAAAAAACATAATGTGAAACGCCTCCTTCGGGCTATTTGTCGTATATAATTCATAACTCCGACTTTTAAAAAATATGAACCGGCATTCTGTGTAAAATAGACGGCAAAGTTAATTTATATGACACATGGAAGCGTGGGTGTTCATCCGAGATATATTAGTCTGCATATATTTGTCGGATTATTCACTCAGTTTGATCGATCAAAGAGCCAACTTGATCCTCGTCATTTATAACACAGAACCAAAGTGAGTGACGTAACATCAGCAACAGACTAACACAACGTCACCATTTAAAGTAATCTCGTAATGGAAGTGACTACATATTTTTAACACCTAATTAGTGCTTTAGATGGGAACAAGGGAACGCCTTCACTCATTTGAGTGCATGGAATGATTCGTAATTTGTAATATTCTCTGTATGGCACACCTCACAAAGCCGAAAGCCACCATTTCTCCGCATGGAAGAGCATTTAAATAAACTCACTCCTAAACCATGAAAACAGACGTTTCGAAAGATTATCGTGATACACAGAGTCCACCCAAAAGTTAATTAACTGGCACAGGAATAATTTGGTACCTACAGAAAATTGTTAGTGCTACCATAGTAATTAGATTGTGTCCACATATGGGTCGATTAATATCATTTGAGGTACAGTATGTAAAAATCTTTTTGAAAATGGTTATTAGGTCCTCTAACAACCTTGAGATCTTTCAGTAGAGCAAATATCAACTACCGTTGAAGCGCCATCGAGAGAATTAAAGAAAATTTGAAATTGATTCAAATTTCATTTCGTAATCTCTCAATAAAACCTTATTCAAGTACTATAAGAAACAAAATATCGAAACCTGGGTCCTAAATTATAAACCTCTCCAGGCGATGCACGATTATTTTTGTCTTTTTCACAACGCTAAAAGCTAAAACAATTGAGTGGGAAATGTATTCACCTCGTACCCTTCTCAACTTTGTGCATTTTAATGGAAGTCTCAAGAAATCCCCCAAGCAATATCTCATACACCGACGAAACATCAGTTCAATCTAATAAGCTTCCCTCCCACCTGAGGGAATCCCAGAAGGAGAGCTAACTGTCTGCTATTACAACTAAGGAAGCTTTGGACCGAATACCCGCGAAAAATATGTTCTGAGATCGGACAAGACGGAGTTTGCGTTCACCGATTGAGCCCCATCGTCCACGCAGCGCCCTCGTGCAGGCGGACCCGTGCGACATGATTGGAAACCCGCACGTCATCCAACCCCCGGATATGTGTATGTTCATATAGTATACGCGCAAAAGGACACGAGGGATGGACGCGACGGAGGGAACTGCACGACGTCCTGTTTTTGCAGTCCCACAAATGCAGAAGAGGACAGGCGGAGAAGGGGTTGCAGGGGGGTGGACAGGGGAAAGGAGAGGGGGACGAAATGAAGAGGAGGGGGAGCCGGCTGGCGCGAACCACCGTAACGACAAAAGAAAAGTCAAAAAAAAAGCGAAAGGAATAAGACAACTCCCCCCGGCCCCGTCGTCTTCGCCCCTTGAACCAGAGGGAACTGGAATCGCAGTACCTCCGAGCGTACGGCCTGGAGGAGATCACAAAAGAAAAAGAGAGAGAGAGAGTTAAGGATTCGTTTATCAGACGGCACTCATCGGAAAATAGAAAGAGAATAATGCAGAGAGCGGAGATGCAAGGAGGAGAAATGAGAGAGATCGGTTGGGTAGGGTGAAAAGGGGGAGCATGGGAAGGAAATAAACTCCCGTCTCAACCTCCCCTCCCCCACTCACACACACACACGCACGCACACACCTCTGCGATCCCCCGCCACACATTTCTCGAGCGCACATAAAGCGTCGTAGGTACATAAGACGAACCCTTCACCTGAATTATGACGCAATCTCTGACAGAGATCTCGCCCCAAACGGCAATTGATCACTCTTCACCTCTCCCTCCGTCCTCCACCTCGTTCGCCACCCCCCCTTCTCCGCCCCTCCCGTTCTCTCTCTCTCTCTCATCTTACGGTGCGTCCCGACCGCCATTCGGACCACATTCTAATCTAATCTCATCCTCATCTCTCTCCTCCGCGCGAGCGGCCAAGGGAAAAGGAGACAGGCAAAGGGGGGAGAGAAAAACCCTTCCGTCCTCTGTCAAACATCCTAACCTTCCAACTAGCTCACCCCTCCCCACTACCCCCTTCACACCCCCCTCCCATTCACCCGTCCCGTACCCCTCCTCGTCGCATTTTCCCCTGTGCCAACACCCATCCCACGCCGCCGCGCAAGCCGAGAGGGCACACTGGCGTGTGTAGACACTGCATCTGCTTCTCTCGCGGAGAGATCGGGAGAGAGAGAATGAGGGAGAGAAGAGGAGACCGTCCGCCCCCCCCCCATTTTCCCCCTTTCCTATCCTCCTCAATTCCCCCGTTTGCCATCCGCGAAACTCAGGATCCCCGACTCCTAGCATCATTGTTCCCCCCCCGTTCTCGACAAAAGACTGTCCGCGCATGTCCCCTTGTTTCCCGCATGAATCTCGTCCTCACTCACACGAATACACACGCGCGCACACACACACTATCCTTCCCTTTCTCTCCAGAGCACAGACAACAACAACCCTCATACTCTTTTCCCCATTCCCCTTCCCCCGTGCCCTCCGCCGCCCCCCGTCAAAGCCGCTTGGCACCCACCCTTCCTCACCGTCGCACACACACACACACACACGCGCGACATTCCGAAGCCTTTTTTGGAGCTCTATCTCTCTCCTCCTCCTCTTCTTGTCTTCCTCCAACTCCTCTCCCCGACAGTCCCCCGGCCCCATTCTTCCTCCTCCTCCACCATAAAAAAACCCCTTCCCAGCCGAATGCGACCCTTATCTCTCTCTCTCTCCACTCTCCTACGTGTATGACCGAGCCGCGCAGGAATGAAGGGACGGGGAGAGGGAGGCAAAAGCACAAAGGTGAGGAGGCGAGAGGTGGAGGGGAGGGTAGGTAGAGGGGAGGAGATAAGGGAAGGAAGGCAGGGAGAGATGTGAGTGTCAGATTAAAGAAGTACCAAGGGCAATTGTTGGTATGGAGAAAGGTGGGCCCAGGTGGTGTAGGGGGGGTGAGGGAGAGGCATTACCCCTGACTGGGGGACGGGGGTGGGGGGGTGGGGATGAGGAGGAGGTGGAGGGAGTGGAAGGTTGGAAGTGCATTAGCATAACAGCGGTGGGAAAGCTTGTCCAATAAGAGGAGTCTCACTCATTGTCATGGCAGCATTCCTCCATATCCCACGGACGCTCGACCTGCTGACCCCCCCTTCCCCTATCTTCCGAATCTTCCACCCCTACCCCCAAACGCTATACTTTCACCCGGCCCCCTCCCCTCCTCCTCCTCCAAATCCGTGATCCTTTATATGATCCACCTTCCCACCATTTCTCGCATTTCCACCACCTTTCCCCCCCGAATCCTGAGCGTACCACCTTTCCTCCCACCACCCTTCCCCTGCTTAACTTCCCACTCTTGTTTCTCGCGGAGAGGTGACGTCATGATTTTTAGCCCTAACCCGTCAATGATAGCGTTCGCTAATGCCCCCTCTTCCTACCCCCCCCCCCGCGCGATCTCTTGTGTACATACCTGGCGTGCGTACTCTGTGCACACTCGGCTTTTACCTCCCCTGTCCGTCTCTCCAATTCCCATTCCCGGCCCTCTCCTACGAACGAGGGGGGGGGGTGGGACTTTGCCACCGTCCCACTCTCTCCGCCGATTCCTCCCTTTCCGCTCCACCACCCGTCACGCTCTCCTTCAGCCCACATTCAAATGCGGGTCCCGTCTAAATCCGCAAATAAAATCCTAAAGGGTAGGATAAATTGGAGGGAGGAATTCATGAAATGGACTGCGGAGACATTGCCTTCGCCTCCACCTTTAAAATTACGCGCGGACGAAAAATTACGGGCGTACCCACCGCGCGCGGCACGAAATTGCGCACCACTTTAATGTCATTAAGTACTTCGTTTTCACATCGTAGAGTCATTCTCCCATTGATTCCACCGTTTTGATTCATTATCTTCATCCTTTCTCTCGTTCGTTTTTTTTTCCGCCCAAAGCGTTTATTTTGCGGGGCCAAGACGATGGTATCTCTTCCGCGCGGTGTCCGTTCGTTCTCCAGATGAATTACCTCTAGCGGCCGGTGCGGCATTTATTTCTTTGTTCCGCAGGTCGCGCGGGCCCGAGAAACGAGTAGCCGCCTGCGGAAAGGGAGCAAATTTCACAGAATCCCGATTTTATCACGCGTGCCGCGCGGGCCGTGTTATGAAAATGAAAATCGAAAGCGTATTGCGGGGATGTTCCCTGAATATGGAATTAATGGAAAACATGTGTGCCGGTGCGCTCTTTATCTCAATGGAAATTTTATGATCGAACCCTTTCGGATTTAAAATAAAAGACGTCTTTCATTGCTATTGTGATGCTGCATGATAACCTCGACGTGAAGTCCATTGCACCATCACGAAGGACGGCATTACGATTCATCATATATATGCATAGTTCAATTTTCAATGCTTCGATAGATATTTGAACGATAATGCTTCAATCAACAGCAGACTGACTCAATTGATTATCAACGGATGCAGGAAAAAAATTACATCTCTATTGGTATGATGTAGTGAACTTCTAATTAGCCATTCTTACATATATGCTAGTTTTCGATACCCTGGCGGGGGATCCGAATTTAAATTTGAAATATTTTGACGTTCACTTGTGAACAAACACGGAAGCTATCATTTTGGTGCCAGTCACATAGGCATTCATTTTCTCCTTACGTAAGTCATGCAGAATGACTCTCGTTCGTCATGCATGCATGCAATTTGGTTTTCACGCCAGGCATTTTTTCCCGCAATCCTAAAAATCAGTACGCGGAAATCGTTTTTATTGGAAGCTTCCACATGTGCCATACTAATCGTCCTCATAAAGGTGTCCAATGGACGTCATGATGAAAACGATAAAATATGAAATTCTTTTTAACATGGTCTCTTTTTTAAACCCCATACAACATAATTTTGCATATTATGAATGATGGATGGACTTGCTGAAATTTTAAAGTTATGCCTCATTTTATAATTTATACAGTTTTACTTCAACAATGAAAATGCATTTATTGTCTGAAAACAAGGAGCATAACTTTGTATTAATTTTTGAAAATGAAAAGTTATATGTTGAATGACGTCATTAATTGGGCGAATTTAGCTCATCCGAATGAATACTTTGTTTTATAGCGAAACAAGCCATTAGTCATTCACTCTCTTGAGTGGGATAATGTTTTAATATTGTCTTTGACTTTTCAAATTGTCATTGATTTTTCTGATGAAATGGTCTTTACCAAGTTATACAGTTGTGAAAATATTACTCATATATTCTTAGATGCGGAGATAATAATTCAAGCAATGGTAGACATCAAAAAAGGAACTTTATTAATCCTTACGTACAGGCGCAACTGGTTTAACTGGTGAAGTACGCACAGTATTGTTTTCACGCATTTTATTTGTTATATTACAGTAAGGAATATCATATGGCATTAGAGATACCATAGCTACAATTATAAGGGTTACTGAGGTGTCAACACTGGAGTAGTATTCGTAAGAACGAATGCAAATGAACCAAGATATACGTTTCAAGAAGAAATTTTCAACGCGTTGAAAGTATATATTACGAAACTACGCCTTCAATATATTCAATTGTATTTGCAATTTTATA